>VXBU01006880.1:0-16881 GCA_013400315.1 Bombycilla garrulus | reverse complement strand
ACAGAATGTATTTTGTTAAGTAGAAACAACTTGTAACAGAACATACAAGAATGTAGTTGCTAGGTAAAGGCCATAAAGATAAAAGGTATATTATGAAAACTCAGTAGAGCAGGACTTAGGTGTTGTCAAAACCCAACAAAGCAGAACCTGTGGTTTAGAAGCCAGCAAGAACCAGGTCCCTGGTTTTGGCCAGGACAAACTGACCTGGGAGATGGCCAAACCTCCACTGTGCCTGCCCAGAAGCGAGGTCAAACAGGGGACACGCAAGGAAGATGTCTTTTACTACATCAGAAGACTCTGAAGACCCCTGCCCACGACCACCAGGAGGCGTGGCACCACAAGAGACTAATTATAATGTGAGGTGCAAGGAGGCAGAGAATGGGTGGAGAATGGGTGGAGAATGGGTGGAGAATGGGTGGGCAGGGAGGTGTGGGCTTATAGGATCAGTGTGGATTTAAACCTGATACCTGTCTCAACCAGGTACACACGCAAGGAGACACATGTCTCCTGTGCATCCCAACAGCTGGAAATAAAACATACCTGATTTACAATAATTTTAATTGTAAAGTCTTGTTTCCACAAATCAGTGTCTTTCATGTTGTTTCTTTACATGTCTTCACNCAGCCCAGCCAGCTCTGCATCAGAGGCAGGGGCCGAGCTGGCCCCTGCCAGGTCCGTAGGCCATGCGGCAGAACAGGGGCCGGCCCGGCCACCATCCTGTTACCTGTACTCAGGCTGGAAGAAGAAAGAGGAAGGTTCCAAGTGTTTGCTCATTTTAAAATGTGAATCTCACAGAGGCAGATCTAGCTCTTTAATTGGTTTCCTAGGTTGTCAATATTCAAATTAGCCTCTGATTAGTTTTGTCAAGTCACAGAGGAAGTTCTCAGAAAAAATAATTTCCATGGGTGCCTTCTTCCCTCCTCACCGAATGCCAGTCAATGCAAAAACAGCACACTGGGGCACCTCTGGACCTGCAGTATAAGTTTCCCTGCTTATTTTTGGCCCAGCTGGACACAATTGGTGGCAGCGCTGCAGTTCCAAGTTGCTGCTGCACTGCACAGGAAAGAAACGGTCCCTCTGAGCAGCAAAGAATGGTGGCCCTGGCCCCTGCCAATCCTGGCTTGGCACTAGGGTTACAGACAGGTATTGAGAAATTTGCTCTGAAACAGTTTAGGACTGCGAAATGCAGTTTCTCAGAGGCCTGCACCAGGCAATCCCCTTGGCAGCTCAGAGAGAAAAAAGAGAGCTTCTCCTTCCTTCTGCCTCAGCTCAGAGAAGCTGCCCCAGGCAACTCCCTATAGAGCCCAGAGAGAAACAAAAGAGAGCTCTGTGTTCCTATTCCCTCTCTTTTAAAGGGACACCCCCTCCCACCTCACCCCCAATCTTCCCGTCTCCATGAACCTGGGATAAAACACTCCAATTACATTTCCCAGGTTGCTGCCTCTTCAACTGACAGTAACACAGACTGCACTGATTGACGTAGAGAAAAGATGGAATGCAACACACATTTTTTGGGTCAGCCAGGACAAGGATATTGATACCTCATCAATTAGGTTTGCTTTGAAGCTCATGTACTTTCATATATTGGAGGGTTTAGTACACTGTCTATTCAACCACAATAACTGCAAATGCCGTTTTGCTGTCACTGGCTTCTGTGTTAAGCCAGTAGAAGTTATGCTACTACAAATTAAAAGGTATTTTTCATTGTATCACTTGATTTTTAATGGTCAAATATTACTCTGGGTGGGTATTAGATTTCTATTTGTGCCTTACAGAGCACAACATGCATGGCTAGTGCTTAGAAAGTAACAAAGGTAGCTGTGGCATACATACTATTAAATATATCGAAGTATGTCACTGCTATGGAAGGAGAGCTCAACAGACCCTGATGGATGCAGATATTTGTAGTGTAAAGTGGTTGATTTCTGATTTTGTAGTCAGGTTTTTTTTGCTGTTTTCATGCAGTTTTGGTCACTTATCAGCTCAGTGTCCTGACAAACTGATTGTTTTGTTTTCCTGCTGGGTTCTCACTGATGATGACCTCACACAATAGGATCAAGTTTGCTTTGGCTTACTTGCTGAGTATCTGTCTGGACCAAAGTTCGGTTAGTTCAAACAGCAGGAATGCATCCATCACACTGATGCCTTAAGTACTGATTTGCATGCTGCATTGACTTCTGCTCAAACCTCTATCCCTGAATGGCAAGATAGAGGAGATCACTTGAGCCCCTAAGGCTCGGAAGTCCTGCTTGATCTTGCCCATGCTATGCTTTTACTGTGTTATTGATGCCCACATGGAAAAAAAACAGGGAATAATAGCCTGTGCTTTTTAACCGGTTGTAATGGTCTCTCTAGGACATCCCAGTTCTTGGCTCCTGGCAAGGGGAAAACCTCCCTTGACTGTATATCAAGCTGGCAGATGGGTGCCTCAGTGTCTCTCAGCAGTCACCCACTATGAGCACTCTCTGCTTCCTTTTGCAGCATTTAGTATGTTTTGTTGATACAGTTTCTCGCAGCGACTCTTGCTTGTTGGTTTTATCCACTGTCAAGACTTCATATCTGTTGCTGGTTGGTACATATATCACCTGAAAAAGTGGAAACAGTCTGAAAAAAAATGGTCTAAAAGAACTGAAAACATCATAATCTATTGTCTGTTACAGATGAAAAATCAAAATTAACAGCATTTGCTACTTGAAACGCTCATGACCTACAACCTCTTGAGCCTCTATGATTTAAAAAAGACTTAATTTTAATCCAAAATGGAATGTCTCTCTAAGTACTTCTCGTGCTTTATGCACTCTTCCTTTTTTAAACAGGTTGAACTGTCCACAGGAGCTTTCTTTGAGATCAAGGAATCTCACTGAAGATGCCTGGCTGACTCTTTGAAGTAAGACTCAGTTAGCCTATCGGTATTTCTTTGGGCAACTTGTTCCAGTGTCCCATTATCCTCATAATAATAAAAAAAAAATCTTTATGTCCAGTCTTACCCTCTCTCAGTTTAAAACCCTTGTCCTCTGTCCTGTCAATACAGGTTCCATCTCTGGCCTTAGTTGTAAACACAGTGCTATACTCACTGCTGCCAGACAGGGGCAATGTAGGAGCGGTTTGTGAGGTTTTATTGGGAAACTTGTTTCAGAGTAAAACCAAACTCGTACAGAGACAAGAGTATCACTCTGTATCGAGTTTGAGACAGGGAGACTGGAAAACCAGTCACTGAGTTTCGAAATAGTAGTTTTTGCATCAGCATGCCTGCTTCTAGTGGCAACTAGCAGTTCAGATACCACTTTTATATCTGTTAGTATCTATCTGTAACTGTTACATGTTTTAGAGGTTTAATATAATTTATTTTTCAAGTTGACTAGAGTGTTTTATTACTTTTGATATGTAAAGGTGATGTCAGGTCTGGATGGCTTTGTCCAAGCACTGGGGACACTGTGAGAATACCTTTACACATTTTCCTGGTTAATAGTCAGGCTCTACTTTGTGCTGCAAAAACAGTTTCCAGTATACCTTAATTTACAATGTAATCATTCAACAAATTGATATCAGTGTTGTGGATTAATTTTTATCTTTCTGATTTTTGTCAGCTAATCCACTTTGTTGTTACAGTAGGTTTGTAACGTCTAGTTTTTTTGCATGAGTTTTAACCCATCCTATATGGATTTATCAGGACTGAGCCTGTAAAAACAACTATTCAAATCCTCCTGTCAAACCTCTTCCCATTCACTTGTCAATTAATTCTTCTACTGACACAATCATCATGTGGCACTAGCCCAGATTGTATAAGAATTAAAATACATTGTCTTTGCTTCTTCCTTTACTGCCAATAACACAGTCTTTTACCTTTCTTACTTGTGCACTTTCCATTCTTTCTACTGTTTATCCAATATAGGGTTAGATTTTGTAATATGTTTGGAGTCACAGTTATCTGTAACATTCATCTGATTTGTGACCCCTGAGTAATATGTATACTGCTCGTGAACTGTATTCCCTCTGGGGAAGCACCACTTTTCTTAATGCTAGCTAGCAAATTGAAAGGTCCTTGGATTTTTTACAGGTTGCTGCTGTTGAATTTTTTATTTGTTTAAGAATTTGAGTCAGATATAATAATCGCTTTTCCAATTCTTTTATCAGCATATGGAAAGCCTGTTTGTGGCTGCCAAGCCATTCCAAATTTTGGGTTTTTTTTCTTATTAGTCTGTGTTCCCTCCCCACCTTAGAAGTTTTTATAATATTTTCTATTTGTTTGTTTTCTTGAAACATAACCAATTCTGTTCCAGAGTGAGATATCACCAGTATTGGCTTTGCCTTTGGTATGTAAATTTCATCTTTGCAAGCAGGCAGAGTTTAGGGGTTGAGAGGAAACCAGTCTAATCTCTCCCCTAGGCAAGAGGATTCTAGTATATTGTCCACTCTTTCCTTCAACAGTGTTAATTTGACACAAAAACTCCAAAATTATACTTGATAGTACACACTAAAACCCAACAGATATTTGAAAATTACGTTTTAATACTCTTCTAATAAATGAGTTTTATTCAACACAGGCAAGTTGCATACACAGATACATTCTAAAAAAATTCAAAGCACCTGAACAAACCCTGTTGTTTTGTGGCTTTCAAGCCATCCCAAATTTTGGGTTTTCCCTTTTAGGATTAGTTCCCAGGAACTTCACCTTTTTAAAGGGAATTTGGTATTTAGCTGAAGGCAGCTAATATGCAAACTGTCATTTATTTATGTGTAAATGCCTGCAGTGTAGCAGTGAAATGTTCCATGTTAGTATCAAGCTTTAATAATTAATTGTTAAACATCAGTTACGGTTTGCCCCTTTTTTTCAAACAGAAGAGTTGTAAGTAGAATGCATTCTAAATATAATGCTTTTTTTCTAAATGCTTAATTACATCAAAACAGATTTTAGCAGTGTAACAGATAACACTGTTCATTAAAGCCAGTTAAATAATTTCAATTTTTATTTTTAAAACTTAAGTTTAGCTTTTTTGTTTCTGTAGGAGTACTCAAAGGGATTTCAAGTTTCAGTGTCAATTGTAAATTTCAGTTTGTATTTTCTCTTCTTACAGTGTAATGAGTAATAGGGGTTATCAAAAAGCTATTGAAATGCAGGAAAATGTTGGGGGGGGTAGAAGTTCGCCCAGAGCTTAAGAGTTTGCTTCCTCTCCTTGCTGTGCGGTAAACAGTGTTGGGTGTTTNTTCTCAGGCAGACAACAGTTTTTATTTGTTTTCCCACTAAACAATGTTTTAGCACAGTTGGGATCTTTCTCAGCAAAGGTCTTAATACATTAAGATTCATCTCTGCAGAGGCTGGGATATTTGAATCTGCAAATTTGTATATTGCCTGTAAACAGTCGAGTTTCGTAGCAGCAGCAGAGAGTTTTAGCTGACTGTGTAGGGGTTGATGCACATTCCCCTTTTTCCATAATATTTATTCCTCCTGCCCAATGTGCAGTTCTCCTAATTATTACATCAAGAGGGTCTGGTTCATGATACAACAGGACACTCAAAGCCCAGAATTCAAAACTTTCTAAAACATCAAATAATATTTCATTTTCCCCAGTGAAACAAGTTCTCAGCAGATACTCTCTGTATCTCCTGCTTTTTGCCCATATTTTTCTTGAAGGTTTGTCAATAGCAGGGAATTCCAGGGAAAAGCTTTGACTGTATTCCTCCTCTGACTGCCCTGGGGTCCTTCAGAGAGTTCAGCTTTAATTATGGATTTCAATTTAAATTCTGGAATTTCTCCCTGCTTAGGAGTTGGGGGTTCTGTGCCTGTGTCAGAATCTAATTCAACATTTGAATCACCAATTTCATCAGAGTTTTTCTGAATATTACCATCCCCATCCTCAGGTGATGTTACCAATGTTGGAATTTCTTTAACATCCAAAGATTTTGGGGTTTTAAATTATCTTAATTCAAATTTTTCTTCCAAGGTTTTTGGTTTTTTCCTTGTATTCTTTTAGCTCTTGTTTTGTCATTTTCTCTTATCATTTGTTCCCGTCATTGGCAAGCAGATTTTAAGCATAATGCAAGTACATGAGAAATTATATTTTCTCCATTTTTATCTGTCAGCGATTCCCACTGTTCATTTATTTTCTCTTGAATTTTTTCCCACTCAAACCAGTTATGTACTGGACAAGGATTATTAACACTGTGCCACCATGAGTACTCTATTAAGCCTTTAGTCTGTGTTTCCAGATCATTTGTCATGACTTTGCTTGCTGCGCCAATTGTTACGAATGAGAGGGAAGAATTTAGACAAGTCCTTGCCTTTGCCCAGGTTTCTGGCAGTAGACAGCGGCTTTATGGAGGTGGCCAGCACCCCAAAACCACTCTTGCTAACAAGTTCTTAATAATGACTTATCAGGTCTATTACAACATGAATTTTTTATTTAATAGACACAAGGAAAACAGATGTAAGGCTTTAACAGGCTTCTCACTACACAGGATAAAACAAAAGAAACACTACTAGTAGGTTCATAAGACAGTGCACAATAATAAAGGTACCTATGTTACAGCTAGTAAAGAAATAGTATAAATTAGGGGCCAATATCACCAATGAATGATGGTGGTGTGCAAAGATGATCTTTCAACTTCTAGAAGAGTAACTCGAGGTGGATATCCCCAGTTTCGAGGAGACCTCTCCACATACTCAGAGAGTATGTAAAAGATTTCTGATTTTATGAAAATTATAGTGGTCTTTTATAGTTTTTAAAAGTGCTGTGTCTGTCAGCCATGAAATTTTGCTAATCCTTTCCCATGCATTCAAGGCAGTATGTTTATTTCTTGCTAATGATGTTTACAGCCAAGATAATTCACCACAAGACAAACCATTCTGGCCTGGCTTAGGCATGGGGGAAGTAGATAAATCTCAGGGGTGAAAGTTCCTGTCACACCGCTCCAACAGGTCCATGTCTTTGTTGTGCTGAGGCCTCCAGAGCTGGATGCAGTGCTCCAGGTGGGTGTTTGGACTTGAATGCAATGAATAGTCTCAAAACACTGTCAAAGAAGGAAGTTCTCATAAGATAAACCACCATAACAGGCACAGATGGCAAACAGGAAGGTGTTCATTCCAGGCCTAAACAAAAGTGAAGGTTTGGAATTAGCACACCAGACAAAATTCCACTGTGGGAACTTGTGATAAGCGCAGATGGCAACAACAGGAAGATGCCAGGCCCAGTGAGACAGATCTGGGTAACCTATCCAGACAAAACTTCCCACCATGGCAAACTGAGAAAGGAAGAAAGTCCTTATACACATGCCAGCCCAAGTTGTGAGAACAACATCTACGCCCTGTGGATATATGGAACTTGGACCCTATGACAGCGATACCTCCAGAAGAACACTCTGGGACCCCTACCACTAAGCAGACCATAAGGGCCAGCAGGACACTGCAGGGACCCACATGTTGGTGACTATCTTTCTACTTTATCTCTCTCTCTCTCTCTCCCTCCCGCCTCTACCTCACATTTACTGTTAAACAAAATCCATACTGTTGACTTTAGCATATGGTCTTGTTTGCCCCTTAATTTGGGCAGAGGCATCTTTTAATAATCAGACCCTAACAGTGGAGTCTCGTGAGAGTGGAGTAGAAGGGCAGAATCACCTCCGTTGACCTGCTGCCTACACTGCTTTTGATGCAACCCAGAACACAGTTGGCTTTTTGGGCTGCAAACGCACATTACTGGCTCATGCCCAGGTTTTCATCCACCAGTATCCCCATATCCTTCTCTGCAGGGCTGCTCTCAATCCCTTCATCCCCCAGCCTGTATTGATACTGTGGATTGTGTCAACCCAGGTGCACCATCTTGCACTGAGGTTCACATAGGCCCACTTCTCAATCCTGTCCCGATATAACAGGATGCTCTGCCTAACTGGAGGTAAAACAGCTCAAACTTTACCCTGTTTGCAAGCATTATCAGTGATGGATGGAGAAGGCAGGGGCCTTTCTGCTTTTGGTGTTGAAGAATGCTGAGACAAGCCTGACTCATCAGTCCCTAAGTTAAACATCCTGAGGAAGAACAACATTTCCTGACAGAAACTGGCACTTGTGAGGGTGTGGCAGACAAAGTCCCAGATAAAGGAACAAACAAGTGATAATACTGATAATTTATCTAAAGCTGCTGAGCTGGCACAGGTGGCCTGGAGACACATGACTGACAGTCAATCACTTTATACTCTAAAAGCCCAGTCCCACTTTTTAATGGCAGGGTCTTCCAACACATTCCTTCTTGAAGTATGTGTGGAGGTTCCTCCCTTGAGTAGGGATGGCCTTCAAGGTAACTCAAAGCTGAGCAAAATAGATTTGACTACGGTTGTTGCTATGGGTGAACAACATCAGTCCCTGATTAACAATTTTGCTAGCTTCACTATAACAAACAGACAGGAATATAATGAATAGACATGAACTGTTGACTAAGTCTGGGGCTAGAATTGGATCCAGCCACACCCAGACTCCTCTCTGAGAAGAAATTTAAAAACAAGGGGGTCCTTTCTTGAGCCTCTTGACTCAGCAGGAGGGTCTCTTCTAATAAACTTTGTCTGAATCTCCCATTCTTCCTGAGACACTCAGTCCTTCTGAATGGTATCCCATCTCTCAGGTATGTTAACCACACCACTCAAATATGATGGAGAGTGGCTTGATAGCTTCATCAGCTAACTCCTTCAGGACTCTGGAATGCATATTGTCAGGTCCTATGGACATGTATATGTTCAGATTCCCCAGGTGGTCTCTGACTTCGCCTTCTCCTATGGTGGGAGGGATTTCATTCCCTTAGTCCCTGCCTGAGGTAAGTTCAGGGGCTTGAGTACTAAAACGGTGACCGGGGGTTTCCCACCTTGCCCGGGTGGCCTGCCTGGGTGGCAGTCAGACCCCCGGTACTGCTTTAGATTGCCCGGACAGCGAGGTCCCGGTCTCGGTCCCAGGAGCGGCTCTTGTCCCAGAGACCTCCGGCAGACGCCCTAGCCGCGGACTATCCTGGCAAGCTCAGCCTGAGGCTATCAGGCGGTTCAGCTCTTTTAGTGATTTCAGCTCTCAGTGATATTCAGCTCGCAGCTTGCCAGGTAGTCGCTTTGCTAGCTCAGGGGTGAAGAGACGAGAAGAGCCGAGCAGCGCATTCCACAAAGTCTTTATTGGGGGTTCCGCGAAGGGGTCCAGGAACGGCGTCTTCTCGCGAACTGGGCAGAAGTAGGGGATTTTATAGGGTTAGGTAGGATTGGGATAACTAGCCAATAGTCTGGGGTCTTGGTGATTTGACCTATAGCCTTTGGGTTTCTGAAATGTAGCCAATAGTGTTACAGGGAGATAACAGAGGGTCTTAGGAAGTAGGGTTTAGTACATGACTATGCATTTTCTCTCCACGGAGGCCTTGCTAGAAGCTCAAAGATTGCAACAGAGTACCTCATCACTCTCCATGTCAGTTGGTCAGTAGTCAATACTGGGATGGAGGGTCATTCTTTCAATAGAAAGGATGTTCGCATGAGAACTTCTTGATATACTTGCAGATAATGGCAAGGACACACAGGTGGCATAACCACTGGTACCAAGTGGGAGCTGTCTTCAGGCTCCTCTGTTACAATGAACTGGCTAAGTTTATCCTGAGGCCAAGGAGTGTGAGCTGCACAATGCAGTCCTGAAGGTTAAGCTGTACATGCAGCACAGCAGAGCACAGGCCTAGGCCTATTCAGGTGCTATGGTTTAAACCTGGTGGGCGTCTAAGCACCACACAACAGCTTGCTCGCTCTCCCCACAGTGGGATGGGGGTAATAACTGGAAGGGTAAAAGTGCAAAGACTCATGAGTTGAGATAAAGACAGTTTAATAAGAAAAAAAAAAGGAAGAAAAAACCCAAAACGGCAAATAAAACCAAAATCAACAAAATCAAGTGATGCAAAAAACGCCCGCAATTGCTTACCATCAGCTGACTTATGCCCAACCAGTACCCAAGCAACGGCAGCCCCAGAAAACTCCCCCCCAGTTTATATACTGGGCATGAGATTTTATGGTATAGAATATCCCTTTGGCTAGTTCAGGTCAGCTGTCTTGGCTATGCTTCCTCCCAGTTTCTGGGGCACCTGCTCACTGGGAGAGCACACTAAAAATTTCTTGAGTAAGCACTACTGAGCAACAGCCAAAACATCAGTGTGTTATCAACATTATTCTCATACTGAATCCAAAACACAGCACTGTAACAGCTACTAAGAAGAAAATTAACTATCCTAGCTGAAACCAGGACAATCTCTCTGAAGCAATTAATGTTAAATTACCAAGAAAGTTGGGACTCCAACTCTGAAATTCAACCTTGTATATTCAGTAACTTGAAGATATACAGAGAGACAATACTTAAGATAGTTTTAACTTGCATTTAGAGAGGCTACTATTTAATCTCTAAATCATGTCTTATGGGAATTTGAAAACAGTTTAGCCCCTAGATAGTTGCATACAGTGGACATAGAGACAAAAGTTTTGATATATTGGGGAACCTGGACTGTGTTTTGCAGGTATGACAGAGGAGAATTAAAATAAAAATTAAATTAGCTATATAATCTGAGTACCCCTCAGCACAAAGCCAGGATGAGCGGGCCTCGCGCGTGCGCCTATGGTACCTCTGGTGCTGAGCGGTCGTCCCTGTGAATGTGTACACCATCTCGGATCGCTGGCATCACGTCCAAGACCGAGCCTAGTGCCCAAGTCGATGCCGAACCATCATGCTACCTGATAACCGTTGCCAGGCAGCAAACGCGCAAGTACGCCAGGGAGAGGCAGGGAGGGCTCCCCTCTACGATGAACAACAGTCTATAAAAGTATGAGGGCTCACCCGGAAGAGCTTCTGTAGGGGCGGTACTAGGCGCCGTGGTTGCTTTTGCGAGCGCAGCGCTTTTCCTCAGTTGGGTTTCTCCGTTGTGATTGGTTGGCGCTGCAGACATCTTCCTCCGGGTTCTGTGCCTGTCGGTCTCCGATGCGGGGCTACCCTCTTTCTGCCCGGCTCAAACTCTGTTACTATTAGTCTGCACTGCACGCTGAATGATGCTTTTACGGGGCTACGGAACTGCGGGACCGTGGGGGTGGCTGACGCTGCTCCTGGTAGCTTGCGCGGCATGGGCCTCCGAAATAACTTTCGAGCTGCCTGACAATGCCAAACAATGTTTTTACGAAGAGATTGTCCAGGGCACAAAGTGCACCCTCGAATTTCAGGTACTCCGTGCTTCCCGCGGCCCCCGGGGAGTCTTGTTATTTCACTTTTGCTGTTAGTATTAGGAGTTTAATACCGATATAAACTGGTGGGCACTAAAACGATATTATGCAAACGGCCTACTGAAATGTTGCTTCTGCTGCTTGGCGCCTCTGAACAAATCTTTATAGCATGTGCTTGAATAGATACTTACATATTTCAAATAATATGTCTATTATTTTTAAAAGCTTCTGTATGCATATAAAAAGGATGTGCTATTGGATAGAAGTTTCTTCATCATTTAGGATGCTTTATCTTAAAGGCAAGAAGTTTGGAGCAAGGATCAAATTTAACTACTAGTCTGAGAGCTATCGGAATCACATTACAGAATAGTAAGCTATGAATACCTAAACTGCCAGTTGCTCTTGTAGTGGAGATAGGATAGCTAGTGTGATTCTACAGAAGAGCATGCTATGGACCAACAATAATCAAAGACTGACAATTCTCAAGATGATCATATGAAGTTCCGAGTTACTTGTAGATATAATTTGAACATGCTGGTGTTGGAAAAAAATTACTGTCATTTATTGTGCAGGAGTAAGGCAGCATAATCTCCAGAACATTGTTCTGTTGATGTGATGAGCCAGGCTGTAATACCTGTTCTACTGAACATATGCCATTCCTGCAACATAAAGCACCTTGACCTAATAGGCTAGTTTGACAGTTTAGGTCATACATAAAAGAACTGGTTTATTGATTTTGGCAGTCTCAACTTGCTGAATAAATTGTATGGATGGGCTTGTGGATATAAAAAATTACTGATGTACTGCAGTACTGTCTTTGTCCCATCAAATTGCATCTACTCTAGCCTTTGCTATAGTACTAGTATCTCAAAATGAAGTAACTAAAGTTTCCTTCATGAACTGTTAGAAAACATAGTTGACATTATATATCCTCAATTTAAAAAATCTTATTTTGAATTGCTCTGAGTCTTTCATAGGATGATGATTTTTTCAAACTCAGTAGATTTATAAATTAATGCATTTTAAAACATTTTTAGATCAAACAATTTGCAACGCTAGCTGGATGTCTGTTCTGTTTAAGACAATTTCTTGTTTTTTTTCAGGTGATCACTGGAGGTCATTATGATGTTGACTGTCGGTTGGAAGATCCAGATGGCATTGTACTATACAAAGAGATGAAGAAACAATATGATAGCTTCACATTTACTGCATCCAGAAATGGAACGTACAAGTTCTGCTTCAGCAATGAGTTCTCTACTTTCACACACAAAACTGTGTACTTCGATTTCCAGGTTGGAGAAGATCCACCACTGTTTCCTAGTGAGAACAGAGCAACTGCACTTACTCAGGTAAAATATTGTGTTTGACAGTAACTGTTAGGTGGAGGGAATATTTTTCAAATTCAACTGCATTAGATATCTATATAGCTGTTGAAAATGAATGGGTCAGAGCTTCTTTAAAATAAACCCTATTACTAAAAGTGAACCTTTTCTGAAAATTAGGATTTATGGAATGCAGAGCTGAGGAGGAATTACCAAGTGATTAAGCGGAAATTAGGGAAAATATACAGTGGCCTAGAGTTTAAGGGAACTTTTTTATGCCATGGTTCTATGTCTAGAAGTGTGGATTTTATAGAGCGTAAAATATCAGTGGATTGGAGTTTTCAAAATTTCTGAACTTTGGAGAAACTTTGAGAACAATTTGGTTTTATATTAAAATAGTTTGGAGTCTTTTTTGAGGCAAAGACTTTAAGATACATCTCCTATGTAACTGTCACTTTTAAAATTCGAAGAGAATTCTAGCAAAATAAACAAATGAACAAAATCAGTCATCCTTAACTGGCTTCTAGATACGTAATTTAGAAGACACTTAAGTGGCAAAACAATATTCTTGCTCCAGACTTTTTTCTTAATGTATTTTTCTTTCTTCATAATTTTAGTTTTACACCACTCTTGCCTAAACTAAATCAGCCAACTTCACTTGGAACAGTAACTTCATTAATTCTAACATTCTTACACTATAGTTGCTACCAAATTTCATTTTAAACAATCATGGGTACTGACTCTTACTTTCAGAAGATAAACAGAAAATGGAAGAGGTTTATGTGTAAAAAAGATCTAGGAAAGCCTGTAGTACATCTATTGAAGAGGTTAAAGATTTTTCATGTTAGAGAAAGAAATGTGATTTTTATGAAAGATGACACATTTAGTTGGGCAATTTGATCTTGAGTTTTTATTGTATGAATATGATAGGGAACATCCAGGAACACTGAAAGATAACAGTTGTCCTTTATCTAATCACTTTTTACATATGTGACTTATATAAGGATCTCCTGCCCAAAGAACATGTTGAGGTCAGCAATCTAGATTTCATGCTTTCGGGAAACTGAAGTTACAGTATTATGTGATGAAGAAACACATACTTCTGAAATCTAAAAGTGTTTTAATATCTACTATGCAAATCTTATTATATAAGAAGCTTATTAGCTATCCAAATCTCAAGAAATATTTACTGCTTGTTTTACTGGTGTATGTGGAATTAGCAAATGTTGGATCACTGACATATTTCAATACAGTGTTTATATTTACTTTTGAACCCAAAATGCATTAATTTTAATATTCAGTTTCTGTCTCTTAGAGAGCATCACTTTGTATTACATCTGTAGTTTTGCACACTTTGGTACTTAAGTCAGTCACATTCCTGTGTGTAAAATTTGATTAATATGTTAGATTTATAGTATTTCAGTCTGACAGTGGACTGAGATAATCTTTCATTTGTAAAGCTATGTCAATCCTAATTTTAAATATCAAACCACAGAAGTTCACAGAACAAGCATTAGAAGAGTTCTTAATTGTGCATGTGTATTTATTTGCTTCTCTAGATGGAGTCTGCATGTGTTTCAATTCATGAAGCTCTGAAGTCTGTCATTGATTATCAGACTCATTTCCGGTTGAGAGAAGCACAAGGCCGCAGCAGAGCAGAGGATTTAAACACAAGAGTAGCCTATTGGTCAATAGGAGAGGCAATCATTCTTCTTGTAGTTAGTATTGGGCAGGTATTTCTCCTCAAAAGCTTCTTCTCAGATAAAAGAAGCACAACAACCCGTGTTGCATCATAACTGCTAGTGATAATGCTTCAGGTCATTTTCTTAGTCACTTGTGAAATTTCCAATCTCCAATTAATTGTAAGTACAAGAAACTAAATATATGAAACATCTAAATGTCTATCCCTCCTCAATCATTAAAATCACAAAACATAACACACAAGTTATGAAAGGGACACCCAATTTGAAATATAGAGTAAACTTAGTGTTTTCTGATACTTGTGTTAAATATCTGGCAATGACCAGCCGCTCTTTGGTTTTGCTGATTTTAATCCAAATTGAGTTTGACTTTACTGATATGATTGCCCATCTGTGTTGTAATGCTTTAAAAGAACCTGCCAATCTAGTGTCTAATGTGAAAGAATACTCATGAAAATTTGTTTTGACTTGAATTTTCATGCTGAATGTGTTAGATTATAAGCAAGCTAATGTACTGAACTATAGTTGTAAGATGTATTGCACTGTTTTGATTTGCTGTAACGAAACAAAAAAAAAATCCCATTATATACTTTCCTTATCTGCAAAACTGTTGCCAGCTTGATACTACATATTGGTGCAAAGTCTCCACCTGCCTGATAAATCTTCACCTTGAAAACCTGCTAAATTTTATACTTTAGTGTATTTGTCTAAACACACACTTTTCTACATTAAAATATAATGCATTTCTTCTTTTGCAATGTTTTACTAAACAACTTCTAAACTGAGATACTTGAGAAACATGCTTTCTCTATTAAAAAAAGTTAAATCTCCAAGTTGTTTTTAAAAATGCAATAAAATGGGGAATATTGTAACTTTGTTACTGAAGCTATGCAATCTCTGTACTAGTGCTGCTGCTTTTCACGTTTAAGACCAGAGATAGTTTGTTTTTTATCAAGCAGTTCAGCACAAGCACCAGTTACATTGCATCCATTAGGCATGTGCAAAGCTTTTAATTAATTTTTTTTCCTATTAAGAAGCCCATTTAATACTAATACTACATTGTGTGAGTGCTGTGTGCTTTATTTCCCTGTTTGGTGCACTGATATATTATGACCTTGTGCATGTAATTGCTACTCTTCTGTTAGTGGTCAAAAATGTTTTAAATGTTTTGTGATATCTTTTTGGTCGATTTGTAGCTGCATTGCTTCCACTGTTCATATCTTTAGTTTATGAATTGTAAAAAAATCTTGGTTTATTTGGATGTGGAAGATAGTAAATGTATGTACATACAAGTACCTTTGATCGAGCTAGTCAAAATAAGGAAAAACTTCTTCAGATAATTCTGGAGGAATAAATTAACTTGGACCAGTTTTTAGGTGCACACAAACAAAACTAAGATAAAAAATTTGAGTTACTAGCTCTAATTCAAAAATATTCCCCTTAAACTAGTTTTCAGCAAGCAAAGAATTCTCATTAATTGTCTGTATTATTTTCCAGGAAAAAATTGACAGGATTTACACATGGACTTGGACACCTAATAATTTATCTAAGATGCCTTTAAAATGGTGTGGTAGTTAAAAAAAAATCTCCTTGTCTCTATTGTAAATTTATAAACTACACTCTCAGAACTGAAGAAAAAAAAACTTTAACACTTCAAAAATTAATTAAAAGGGAACAGGGGTATTAAAAGTTTAATATTGTATTCAGAATTATGTATAATGTCTTTCTACCTTGTATTGAACTTGCAATAATGCAGTTCCATTTCTGAGGTACAAGCTTACCTGAAATTGTAACAATCTCAAAGATCAGAACACAAAAACTAGTGCTTTCTTTTTATGCTACATATTTGAAAACTGTATATATATTTTAAAATAAGTGATTGGATAGACTACAATAGAACACATGCTACCACTTCAACACTAGGTGAAAAAAATCACAATGCATTTATTTTTCTTTTATTATTATTGTTCTGTTAAAGTATCATATATAAAAATAATAGTTTGGTTAGTGCTGTGATCTGTAAATAAATCACTCTAGGTTAAATGAGATACAAGTGTGTTTGAAGTTGTGAAAGGTTTCAACTATGCCTTTGAGGTTTTATGTTTGCATAATGTGTTTTTATGTCCTGAAATGTTCATTGTTGTTTTAGTTTGATGGGGGAGAAAGTTTGAATAAGACAAAAAGACCCTGTGACTATTGTGTGGGGAAAATACAAATTAATCATAGAATGGTTTAGGTTGGAAAGGACCTTAAAGATCATCCAGTTCCAAACCCCCTACCATAAGCAGGGAACCTAGAGCGCCATCCAGTTTGGCCTTGAACACTTCCAGGGATGGGTAGTCCACAGCATCTCTGGGCAACCTGTTCCAGTGACCCACCAGCCTCACAGTAAATAATTTCTTCCTAACACCTAATCTAAACCTGCCCTCTTTCAGATTGAAGCCATTCCCCCTTCTCCTATGACTCCCTGCCATTGTAAAAAGTCCCTCTCCAGCTTTCTTGAAGGCCCACTTTAGGCACTGGAAGTTGCTATAAGGTCACCCCAAAGCCTTGTCTTCTCCAGGCTGATCAGCCCCAACTCTGTCAGCCTGTCTTCATAGGAGAGGTTTTCCAGCCCTATGATGAACTTAGTGGCCTCGTCTGGACCCATTCCAACA
>VXBU01006868.1:9811-20087 GCA_013400315.1 Bombycilla garrulus | reverse complement strand
AGTCATATGGTATGTTCTTAAATGTCTTTTTTCTATGATCAAGTGACTAAATGGGTCTATGTATACCCATTATGAGGAAAGTATTCTTTCCTGTATGACTGAGTGCTGTGCTGTGTTGTTTCTTTATTATTCCTAAACTTTTATGTGTTTCACACTGCACAAAAAGAAAAAAAAAACCCCTAATTCAGCTATTTTTAATAACATGAGGTGGAAACCTTGGTCATTTAAACTGTAGAGCCTGGGTCAGACCGTTTGGATCTGGTAGTCTTGAGCTATTATACCCCTTTTCTGTAAAACTCTATTTAAGCACCTATATTTGAATTCATAGAACCGCAGTCCATTATTGTTTCTGTAGAGCAACAATCATCCACATAAAGATAGCACTTCAGGGCAGTTCTATGGAACATGCTTACCTCTGGCTAGGCACTTGCCTAATTTTAACCAAGGAGTCAAAAAAGAGGAAAACCAGGCCAATGTCTTTGTGTCTAAGCAGATTTCTAAGTGTTAGAGATCAACCTGAGAATAAGCATGAAGCATTTTGTATCCAGCATCGATATATGTCTATGTTATTATTTTTCCTCTCCAAAACAGCTGATGTTAGATTTGAAAGCCCACCTGACCAGGCCACAGGTTGGAGCAGTATATCAATACCAATGCTCACGTAAGCCTTGAAATATTCCAGGGATTTCAGTCTGCATTAAAACATGCATTGAAGTTTAACCAGATTTTAGTTTATTATGGGTTTAGATTCTCATCTACGGTACTGAAGATAAAGCAAGATTTTGTCATTTAATTTAGTGAGGACAGGATTGGTCTTCAAATGAGTAACCTCATCTCTGTTCTTAAGCAGAGAACCTGGGAAGAGTTTGACAAGTGTTTCATTAATCCACCTACTGATATTTTGGTTGAGTCTCTTATATAGTTGGAATACAGACTGAAGATAACTTAAGATTTCTGAAATGAAAGGGAAAAAAACAATGTAGTTCTCACCTTGAAGCCTCTATTCTTCATTAATTCCTACAAGATATGTCATGAGCATATGCTTTCTATCCTTGACTAAAAAGAAGTGAACTGTTAAAGCAAAAACATAGTGATGAGGGAATAAGGATACGCATTTTTGAAAAAAAGGTGATTGATAGCAGAATTCCTTAAGGCAAATGATAAAAAAATCATAATTCTGTTTATGATCTTTTAATAATAACCTCCATCTCAATTATGACAATGGTTTAAAAAAGAAGGGTATTTGGTTATGTTCCTGCTGAAGTGGGTGTCAGGTAAGCATGTCATATTTAATTTTGGACTAAAGTAATATGTGTTGATGTATTATACGTCAAATCATGGCTTCATGAACCAAAAAATATCTTGGCTTATATTTATGATTACTTTACCTTTGCATTTTAGGGTTTTATGGGTGTTTCTGTATTTTCTCTATGAATTAAAAGTTTTATGTTCTTGGAAGCAATAGATCAAATCTATGCAACTAAAATTGTTCAATATACAGCTTTTAAAATGCTTATTAATAAAAATTAGTTGAAGAATAAATTCTTCAGTGAAAAAAATATTTTAAAGAGTCGAAGTGTTGTTTGTCACAAGCATTTCATAATGGCTGGTAAAGAGGAATTCTTATTCTGTATAATTCAGGATCTGGTGAAAATTAATTTATTCTCTTTTTTTTTCCTAAGGTGCAATTAGTTTGAATATCCTATTTAAATTAAGATCTAGCCTCACCCTGATGTTTTCTATTACGTGTGGAACCTGTAATTGGAGGCATGACTGTTTATTATGCTCTAGTCTCTGTTATATGATTTTTGCTTTCATTGCAGAAACAGGTGTATATCTGCAGATCACACATTATTCTTAAATTGTAACATATGTCAGGTACTAGCTGTACGTAGTAGTTAGGAGTCCTCAGTTTCCACTGAAACCCAAGACTTATCACTAACAATATTTTCAGCAATTTTTCCATTTAATTCTATAGAATACAAAATATTAATAGAAAAGAGAATATAGTACGAAATATAATTCAAAAGTTCCAGTGTTCTTGGAGTCACCCCTCCACATGTGGAGAAGTAAATGCACTGAGGTGCCAAGCGGGGTTTGGTCAGCAACAAACTCTATCTCTACTTCCCTAACATAACTGAAATATCAAAAGAAACTTAATGACATTGTCATAAGCTCAGGCATAAAAACTGAACAAAATCCTCTATGTATTATTCCACATATCTGTAGGAAGCTGATTACAAGTAGGAATTATTTCACATTTCTTCTAAATATAGATCATCAGTAAAATAACTGGCAAAAAAAAAAAAAGACAAATATAAAGCATTTTTTAGCATGGCCATGAACTGTGAGATGCAAAAGGCAGGAAAAGATCAGAGGAAGAAAGAAAAAGAAAGAAAAAGAGGAGAGAAAAAGAGTGGATGTACCCACAGATTAATCTAACAGAGATTTCTTATTTCTGGAAATCACATTGTTGAAAACCTGTTTTCATGATTCAGCAGTCTAGAATCTGTGATTTGCAATACTAGATCTATCAGCAGTGAAGGAAAATTTTGGTGAAAGTGAAACATTATTGTAGAGAGGATAGACGAGAGAAATTGTACAGCCTGGGTCTGAATGATCAGTATTTTCAGCAATTTTCCGTGATATTAGGTAAGTGATACAGTTTCACACAGCTATATAGTGCCAGTACTGGTACTGGCAAGCATAATGATGGTGAACCAACATTAAAGCCTATGGATGAAGAAAATTAAATCTGAAGTGTTACTGCTGTTGGGAAAATACTGCCAGAGAAAGCAATATTTTAAGATGTGATGCAGACTTGGCATACTCAACAGAGTATCTTCAAAGTTTTATAATGAAATACTATAATGATGTGCCAAAGAAAAAATATTTTTAAAACTTTTTAAAGTTTAAATTCATTAAACATTCCAGCAGATGAAAATGCCTACATTTCTGGACAAAGTTCCACACTAAAATTTCTTAATAACCATTCTCTCTGTAAGTATCTTCTCAAAGAAACATTGATATTCTTCCAAGAGGTAAAATTCACAATCAGGAAATAACTCATCCACCCACTGCAATTGTTTTTCATGATTACTTAGAATGAAATATCTCTAAAACTCTAAGTTCATAAATGATAACTGCTAAAGCAGAAAAAGTTGGAATTTTAACTTCTATAAACAGGGAACCCTTCCCTTTTTCTATGTAAAGCACTGGGTACACGGTGAGGAACTGATGAGTCCGTCATGTCAGGGTCTCACATATTTTATCATTTTTACATACTATTGACACAGCATATTAATTCTTCTTCATTTCATCCAAAATCACCCACACAAGATCAGATAGAGTCTATTTTCTGCCAGATATATAATAACATGATAAATAAATCTAGTGTTATTGTTATAAGATTGCTTGAATATTTCAAGTAACTTTGATAAACCAAGAAACAGCATTGTGGTATTGTCTTTCCATTGTAGTATTGAGCATAGCATACTACCCAGAAATTCCAATGATTCCAATGTACTTTGTCAGATTCCAAGTGAGTCACAGATGACTTGATTTTTCTGTAACAAAAATTCTGAGTATAAAAAGCAAAGTGAAACCGAAAGGAGCATGAGGGCCTTAATGGGAAATTTAAACATTTTTCCTCTCACTTTCTCTAGAGTTCTACTTGTATTTGTCACTAGAAAAATCTTCCCAGTACACCATGTCTTGGGCTGTCTTACCTATTTAGAATGTCTCTTACAAATGTATGTACCATGCCCAATACAATAACTATAGGGAGACAGTGCAAGACAAACAACCCTTAACGTAGGAAATTTGATTAGAACCATAAATTGCAAAGATATCCAATGCTTTCCATGTTCTGACAGATTACAACACCTAAATATATCTTAATATATTGCTTGAGGAAGAACCAAGTCAATGCATGTTCCAATACTCCTATGATAGAGGGTGATAGGCTCCATAGCAAAATTCACTTAACACAGGGAGACTATTAGTCTACAAGTAAATCACCAAATTCTAAACCATTATTTTAAACTCTTAAATGTTAATGTATAATGAAGACAAAGGTCAGTTTTATCTATTAAGTCTCCAAATATGGTCTTATGCAACTAGTTTCCTTAGCGTTAGACAGAAATACAATGGCTTTATAAACTCAGAGTCAGGTCCATGAGTATTTCCAGATGAGTTTCCCCAATATCATAATCTGACCTTCAGTGATCCGAGTACTAACAGAAGAAACTTTTTCTTTTAACTGCATCATAAGACTGAAGTACAGTAAATTGTCTGCATAAAAGAAACCAGATTCTCTAGTCTGCTTAATTACCAGTTTGTTCAATTACAAAAAAAAAATCAATAAAACCCTTCCAGTTCCAGTTACCTAAAGTTAATAAAATAAATTAATTTTTGAAAACTTTACAGTGTGAAAGAAGTTTCATTCAGTATTGTAGAATTCAGGAACCTCTGTCTTAAATACTACTAACATAGCAGTAAAGGTGGAGTGACCAAGGAGCTGTTTATTCTGGTAGCTTATGTAATAGTGAGTGCCTTTTTTGGTTATGATCCATTATTTAGACTACCATTAAAAATTTCAGCTCAGACTCTTCTTATTGCCTCAGTTAAGCATCAGAACGCTTGGCACAGACCCAGAGAAGTTATCCTCATTCAGTACGGCCAGGACAAGACTCTTTGCCCTTCTCAGGCTGGCGCTGGGACTAATAGGCACATGGCATCTGTGCATTTCAGCTCAACTAAAGTGAAAAGAAAAATATAACCTCTGATATTGTCTGCATGCAGTTGCAGGGTATGTAAACATTATAATTTATTACAGCAACTCAAAGTAAGGAAATTATGATCTTTACAAAACAGTTCTTTGCAGTTCCCGACAGCATACAGAAAATAGTGGATTTACCATTCAGAATAGGTGAATTTTCAGTTTAAGCTCACAGAAAAACTATTAATTCCCCAAAATAATGCTGAAGGGAAGTAAAATAATTTCTATAGCTTGCAGATAGTTGCTTTGTAACTAACACAAACCTCATAAATCTGGGCATTTCTTCATTTTTACACAAGTAAGCCAGCCTAATTCAGGAATAAAATTTATGTATTTGGGATTCATGTGTACTGTTCTTTCAGGATGACCCATACTTTGCTTACTGACATTTGTCAGCTGTTGATTAACTAGTTAATTTACCTCTGCGTTCTTGTAGAGGGAAAGAATGAGAAAAAGTGTATCTTTTTACACTGACTTCTCAGTTTTAGGTTGTTAGGTGAATAAGCTAGTGGCTGTACAATGTGAAACATCTAATGTAAAATATTTGCCAAGAGCTGTTTCTCCAATAATTTCAGGAAGTTTGACATCATTGTATTCTGGGCCTTCTTGAGTGCCAGCTTCATTCACCTTATTCATATTCACCTTTGTGTTCATTTGGCATTGGAAGGATTTAGCTTTGTATATCAATACAGGCACCATGGCATCTTGGGCTGATAATATATTTCCCAAATTTTGGCTCCCAAATTAGTTTTCAAAATTCTGTTACATATAACTCCAATCTTCTTATTTATGCTTGAAACTGCTTCTTGAAAACTATCTAACGTTATTAAGAACATCTGTCTTTGCTGCCAGCTTTTTGTTCAGTTTCATGATCCTTGCTCTCACAGCAGAGAGCGTGTGAGTGGACACAAGGATGACAGCATGGGAGCACTAAGAAGTGTTTACTTATCTTAATTTCAAAATTGAGTCAAAAGAAGCAGCTTTGATTCTGTGAAGCATTTAAACCACAGAAACCTTAAGGGGGGGGGAGGGTTAAAACTGTCCATCTGACCCTTAAAACACCATAATTATCTGCTTGAAGCTTTGTGTATTAGAGACATTAAATGATATTTACAAACTAGATTAAACTCCTTGTCTTTGTTATACTAAGGGTTTGTTGTTTTGTTTCGGTTTCTTTAATAAATTCACAAATCACAAATAATGAAAAATGAATGAGTGCTTGACTGTGTCTCCTTTTTTTGGATGCTCATTAACCTGATAGTTACAGTAAGGAGAGTTTACATGTAAGGAGAGTACAAGTGTAACTATCCAGTGAAAACACAAGCAAAAAAGAAGAACTCTGGAGTATGATATAGGTACTAGATGGTCTAACTAACAGTGGCCCATAGCTGGATCTGCTCACTGTGACCTTTACTAATACAGCGGAGCGGATGAATGTGTGACAATCAGTAGTAGTGATTCCAGTTCATGAGAAAAGGACTCTAGGATCAAATCTACTTCTAGAATTTTTTAAATTTCAACTTAATTAAGAAGGTGACGTAGGATATCTCAGGAAGGGCAAAAGAGATAAGGAAAACTGGCTACTCTAATGATAGAATAGTCCATACTGGGATAACAGGTAGATGTAATAACAGATAAATTTGACTAACCAAAAATCATGGCAGAGATTTTTTTTTTTTTTTTCCAATGGAGGAAAAAAAAAAAAGAAAAGAAGAATACAGGAAGTAACTGACTTTGGTCACTATAAAATTAATGGATTCAGTTTATTTGGCTTAGATAATAGTGAACAATGGGCCACTCTGGAAAGGTGAGTGATTCAGGGGTATTTCTGGGACCTACATTGCACAATTTTTTTCGTCAGGGACCTGCGGGAAGTGACAAGAGTGCAACTGCCTGGGAAAAGCCTAGAGCAACCTAGTCTTCCCGTGGCCATGCCTGCTTGGGGCAGGTGCCTTGCCAGAGCCCCACCAGACTACACCATCCTTCACTTTAACAAAAAATTTTATGTTAAACAGAAGAAAAGGAGGAAATCAGGAACAAAGAAACTGTCCTTGTTCCAGGCAGGATAGGGTGAATTTTTGCAGTAGCTAGGAATGTGCATGACTAGGACATGGAGGTTATTCTATTCAACCTCACACAATTTCTGGGAGCAGGGAAAAGGAAGTCTCTTTCAGGGAGAAAGAGTTCCTTATGCTTGAGCAAATGTGGCTGAGGGAGAGTGGCCCCAGCTCCAATCCAGAGAAAGAGCTCTGGTGATGCTTGTTCCGAGAAGGTTTATGTTGTCCGGGGTTTCCACAGTGAGCAGCAGCATTTCTTTTCTTGTACCCTCTGTCACTAGTGTTGCTGCTGTTGCTGTTACTGTTCATTTTCTTATCTCATTTCTGTTTCCAGTAAATTGTTCTTACCTCAAATCATGATCTTTGCCTTTTGTGTCTCCAATTCTGCTCTCCATCGCACTGCAGGGAGAGGCAATGTGGAGAGTCTCAGTGAAAGCACTTAATTAGGAAGAACCATTCTTAAACCACAACAGGAACATATTTACTTTTTTACTTAACTCTGATAATAGAATACACAATGAACCAGAGGAATTAAAAATTCAAACAGGCCTATAGAATCATATTTAAGTGTTCACTAGAAAGAAAAAGAAAATATCTACTCTAGACTATGTGATTTTTTAATCCACCTAAATAATACGATTGGGTTTTATTTCAGATGTTTTTCTTAATTAAATTTAGTGTTAGCTTTAATACTGTTGTTGAAATATATAAGCTTTTTTAAAAAAACCCTTAAATTACTGGAAGACTAATTATTTACATAGAAAAACAATTGTTCAGAACACAAACATATGAAAATTTTGTTCTGGAATAANTTTAAATATTCAGGAAAAAAATGCATACAAATATTTTACAGTTTCAAAACTCACTTTATGTTATAGTAAAAAAAGTCCTTAATTTTTCTTTCATACTCTCTTCATAAAAGTTCTAATGTTTCATTTGCATTCACAATACATCAGAGTGCAGTAGCTTTTGCACTTGCTGGGGGGAAAAAAACAACATATGTGGATGATACTTCTGCAAAAGGTTTCTTACTTGGTCACAATTTCATAGGAGGATTTGGACTCTTTGTTATATCCTTCTTATTGTTGACAGAAATATTATCTCATTCACTGTCCTTTTATTCAGAATGAGCAGGTCCTTAAGACCATTCTCACGTGTTTGTTCGTTTTAAACTTCCAAGGCTGCTCTAACCATTTGAGAACTTTTGAGACTCTGCAGTTTGTTTAATAAGTTATAAATTAACCTAGGAGCCTAATCTTTAATGGTTATTGTTTAAAGTCTCCACTAGGTAAAAGAAAAAACACTTTCTTGGAGTATTTCAAAAAAGGAATATCAGATTGCTTTTGAGGCCACATCCAGACAAGAATCTTCACACAAACTACTCACCAGTAAAGGTTCCTGTGTGTCACCCTTCAGTTCTGTGTAGAATGACTTTAGAATCTTGATCTCAAATTGGTTTGAGAGAGAGGAGAACTCTCTATTCCTCTCTGTCAATTTACACTTAAAAGTAAAGATAAGCTCATTGCTTCCCAAACATCCCCTTTGGCAATGAAAGCTCAGCAGTCCAAATTGCAATCTCACTAGAATGTGGCAATGTCCTCCAGTTTATGCTATCACAGCTTCATTGAAACAGATGACTAGGGTGCTTTCTCATTGCTGCTGAACATTTATTCTTAGAGATTTATTCTACTGAAAATCAGCAGGACTGTGCATGTGTGCAGCACACCCAGCCTCTTACCATGTACTCCACTGGTGATGCACCAAACCAGTGCTATTTCACACCATTTTCTCTCTGTTATTGTTCTGTAATACCACTAGAAGTAAAAACGGGTATTTGTTTTTGTCATAAAACCATATACTCCTATGGCAGTGACTTTCTGTTTATAGAGAAGCTGGAGTGTTGTTGGGCTCTCTGAAAGCTAGCAGCTTATGAACAGAAAAGTCTCAGCAACAGAAAATAACCATACGCCTTAAACATACTCCAAGAATGTAAAAAATGAATAAGATGTTGACGTGTGGCCGTAGAACATTGAATTCTATAGACCTGTTGACACCCATGGAATTTTCTTTCTGCTATCAGGAGCTGTCAGATGTTGTGCTGATGATGCTATCTGCAGTCCTGGAGTATGTACCTGTAGTAGCTGGCTCATTACATTTCAAACACAAGATATCTTCCTGCAGGCTTTTGGTGCTCCTGCCAGGCAGAACAAGTACCACATTCAGACATTCTGACCCCTCATTTCCTACATATCCTTTTTTCTTAAGCTGATAAAGAAAGAACAGTTCTACTCCATTAATGACAAAAACAAATGCTCTTCTTTGCAGGAAGAACCACAATTTTCTGTTCTATATGATGAACGTTTCCCTGTCTCTTGGGGATCTGCCAACCTCTCCACATGCCTCTGCTGTGATTTCCCTATTTCAGAACCATTCACCACTCATAACAGTCTTCATTCCTTAGTCTGCAAGGCTTTGTTTTTCTGTCTTCAATATATTAGGGCTCTGAGCTTATTTCTGATATTGTGCAACATTTAGGGTGCTTGTTTGATTGTCTGTGTGCTTAGGAGTGTGGGTAGTCACCCTCCTGGGCTTTTAGTGGGCTCANTCCCATAAATATTTTTAATTAAACCTTGTTCTTTCTTTAATCATAAAAAATAAAGAAGAAAATCAAAACAAACAAATAAAACTGAAATCTCATCTATTAATCTTCATTACTCCTTATATTGTAGTAAGAACATTTCAAGTTTGATATAAAAAAGCTTAAATACTATTTAAATATTTGACTTGTCCTATTCTAGTAGTTTATAGAAAACATGCTTTTGATTTTTCCCTACAATNACTCATAACAGTCTTCATTCCTTAGTCTGCAAGGCTTTGTTTTTCTGTCTTCAATATATTAGGGCTCTGAGCTTATTTCTGATATTGTGCAACATTTAGGGTGCTTGTTTGATTGTCTGTGTGCTTAGGAGTGTGGGTAGTCACCCTCCTGGGCTTTTAGTGGGCTCATGAATGCAAAGGAGCATGTAGTTTTTTGGTGGACAATCATGTTCTTCATAAATATTTTCAGCTGTATCTCCAGTTGACTAATTATGATGTCATAATTAGCTCCACAGATCATCCAATAGGAATTGAGTAGAGAGGGTAATAGAACATTATAAATAAAATTATTATCAATTATTATCCTGAATATCTTTCATCTTCTGTCTCTCTCACCCCAGTTTGTTTGAGTGTCTGGAGAGGTGTATCAAAAAATTATCTCCCATAAATATTTTTAATTAAACCTTGTTCTTTCTTTAATCATAAAAAATAAAGAAGAAAATCAAAACAAACAAATAAAACTGAAATCTCATCTATTAATCTTCATTACTCCTTATATTGTAGTAAGAACATTTCAAGTTTGATATAAAAAAGCTTAAATACTATTTAAATATTTGACTTG
>VXBU01006863.1:0-11376 GCA_013400315.1 Bombycilla garrulus | reverse complement strand
TTATATACTATTTGTAGAAATAGAAATATTAAAATTGAGTTTTATCTAGAAAAAAAATAGATTTCTCTTTTGAATTTTGGAAACGGAATTTGCTAGTTCTGTTAGGTACTAGGTGTCCATTATCAGTGGAGTAGTTACTGTGTATCCACAGTGTGGGCTGTACTTGTGTATACTATTCATGAAGCATATACCATTTGCTGTAACTTAATTACTATTATAAATGACACCTTTTTTTTTTTTTTTTTCTGTTATGTCAGGGGGGATACTTCAAGAATTNTACTTCAAGAATCTTTCAAAACAGAAGCAAAAGGAAGTCATGGAGAAGAATGGAAACAACCACAAACTTCGTGTTTGTGTTGCTACTTGCAATCGGGCTGATTATTCAAAATTAGCTCCAATTATGTTTGGTATTAAGGCAGAACCACAGTGTTTTGAGCTTGATGTCGTAGTGCTTGGTTCCCACCTGATTGATGATTATGGGTAAGGTGAATTTTTATCTACCAATATGTTTTTGAGGTGTTAGCAATGATAATATGGACATTAGGTAAAAAGAAGTCTTGGCATCATGAGTGTACACAACAAAGTTTTATTTTTCTTTTTCTAGGATTTTATTTTGCAGATCATTATGAGATTGCGTATTTCTGAGATTTTTTTATTCAGCCAATCAGTTCTAGAAAGCTTTGTGCAAATGTTGTAATTGAGACCCTAAACAGGATCACAGCCTGTATGAAGTGAGAAACTCATGTCTTTTATTTTTCCCTGAAACCTGGTGATTTTCAAATGGAAATGTGCTACAGTTTTTTACTTTTCATGGAGAAAAGAGCCTTCTCAGGCTCTTTTAAATTGCAGCTCTTCTGCTTTACAACTGTTGGAGAAAGTACTTATATATTGCACATCCCAGGAGAACACTGTTAGTTCTTACTACCAGTATTGTGAAGGCAGGAAAGTGTAATCATATGTTTCTGACAAAATGAATAACAAAATTACAGATATATAGTTATCTATGGTATATGGGTAGGTGGGAGAGAATAGAGTCCTGATCCATAACTCTCCATAAGTAAGCAGTCAAATCCTCCTGCCCAGGAGGATGACATGTCTACGTCCAAATCCCTTCCCTTGGAAGGACTTCCTGCATCTCAGGTAGATATTCTCCAGGTTGCTGGGGAAGAGGTAGAAGGAACAGGATGGATAGCCTTTCTGGGATTGTGGTTGATTTTCCTCAGGCTGCATTTACGAGATTGGACCCAGTAAGTGAAATGGATATGAAAACACATATTTTGGAAAACAAAGTCAGGCTTTAGCTTAGGTCTGCAGTATTTCAGCATTACTGAGCTTTTAGAAATGTGTAAGCCTATCTCCAACCAGAGATACTTTTTGGACTTTCCAGTGAGAAATTTTGGCATTTTATAAGGTAGGGCAGGAGAAAGTTATCTCAAACTATGAAGACAGGATGTTCCACCAGTGACTGTTCTCTTTCTGCACATTGTAGCACTCTGTTGCTTGCTTTGTACTGGATGTTGTTTCCATCCAGTAACATGGCAAGGTGAATTCAACATCACAAAACTAACCTGATTCAAAACAAAAACCAGACAAGGAAAAAACCCAGTTGAACTTCTTGACAGGTTAGTATGTTGAATTGCACGCTGTCTAATTGGAGAAATAAAGTAATCCCATTTCATTTGCTAAAAAGGACAAACATGGCCCTGATTTGTCTATATCACATAACCCTTTGCTGACTGCAAGACTTGTGCAAAGTTATACAAAATACCACTTTTCCTGTTCCAAGGTGTTTAACACTTCTATCTGTAGTGTGAATGATTTGTAGTGCACAAAGCAAACAGTAAAGTTTTGGATCTGGCAAATGTTTTTGCTGTTAGTTACTTTGTTGTTAGTATTCTTAGTTACTTTGTGATAAGTATTCTAAAACCCAGGTGCTCCTTGGGGTTTTTTCAGAGCCTAGCCCTGCACTCCTTAAGCTGGGTCATCCTAGAAAATGACTGGGTCCTCTAGTGATGTGAATGGGGTAATCAACAGTAGCAGAAGTCAAATGACAGTGATCCTGTGAAGCGTCTGTTACTGAAATGCTTTAAGGATCATAAAAGAAACAAAACCACCAGAAATGCACAGTCTTGTTTGTCCCCTAGATTTTCACCTTTTAAAAGGCAAAGAATACAGAAACAAAGAGAAAAACGTTTTCTGAGATAAATGTACATAATCAGGAAAATGGCAGGTCTGTGAAGGATATTTGTAAAGGGAGTTGAAAATGTAATTAATTTTATGCTATTAAATGCAAGCCCCTTTACTCAGTAAAATAAAAAGTATTTACCTTTAAAAAAAAAGAGAGAATCTGGCATAATGTATGCTATCTGCAGGATGTTTCCTTTAAACATACAGGCCTCAGCTTTGCATCACATCTGTTGTATTTACACAGTTGTCCACAGGAAAGTCAACAAACATACCCTTTCTGACAGGGAAATCATGCCACGTTTATTCTCTGAAAGGCTCTGGACACATGAACAAAGAGTTTGATTCCTAGGGATTTCCAGACTATGTTCAGCACAGTTCTTCCTTAAAGGTGTCTAGAGAAACCGGATGTTTGAATATTAAGGGAGGATGTTCACATGGATGAGAATATTCTGTTAAAATCTTAAAAGCTAGTTTCCTCAGTGAAGAACATGTGAAAAGCAGGTCTCTTTTCAAACCCCAGTACAGCTGTTGTAATTAGTGTTTATTCTGTGAAGCAAAATTGCTATAAAGTCGTATTTACTCTAATAACCCTTTTTCTCTGACCTTCAGTAATACCTATCGTATGATTGAACAAGATGACTTTGATATCCATACAAGACTGCACACCATCGTGAGAGGGGAGGATGAGGCAGCTATGGTGGAGTCGGTGGGCCTTGCGTTAGTCAAGTTACCTGATGTCCTCAACCGCCTGAAGCCTGACATAATGATAGTTCACGGGGACAGATTCGATGCTTTGGCCCTGGCCACGTCTGCAGCCCTGATGAACATTCGCATTCTTCACATTGAAGGTGGGGAAGTCAGTGGGACCATCGATGACTCCATCAGACATGCCATAACCAAACTGGCCCATTACCACGTGTGCTGCACGAGGAGTGCAGAGCAGCACTTGATAGCCATGTGTGAAGACCACGACCGCATCCTTCTAGCAGGTTGTCCCTCGTATGACAAGCTTCTCTCTGCCAAAAACAAGGACTACATGAGTATTATTAGCATGTGGCTAGGTAAGCAGGCAACTTTTTATGTTTTTCTCACGTGACAAACTCAGTTAGTAGGTTATCAGGGAAAAAGTAATATATTTTTTAGTAGTACCTGGTATTTCTTTCTATATTTTCTTTCATTCTGTATTCTGCCACGTACAGCTGAAAAGCTACAAATCCATTCTACTGAATACTTCTCAGCCTTCTGCCAAGTCAAAAATACCTCCTTAAATGGGTAATTTCTCTGAGCTAAAAAATTTAAAAGCAGAACAGTTACATGAGTATTTACTTTGGTGTATTAGAGTTAAATAGAATCAAAGCTGTTCAGGCCGAATATTAAAAAAATCAAACAGAATTTGTATGATGAACTTTTTTTTAAGGAATGCATTGTGACAGGACAACATGCACCAAAGACTTTTGGTGTTTCATACCCATTGACGTACAAATAATTCCTGTAAACAGCGGGGTTTTATGTTTGCTTTTTATCTTTGACAAGGCAGTCTCCTATATGGCTACCATGTGTAGTTAGAAGTTGGAATCTTTTTCAATCAGTATGTTTTGCAGATAAATGTTTATCAAATGTACTAAGACAAGTATGACTGACTATTTTAAAGTAGTGGAAATTAAGTCTTTGCTTGAGAATGGACAACTGACAGAAAATCTGAGCAGCTTCAGGAGTTATTCCAGATTTATAGTGGTGTGAGAACAGTCTCTCAATTCTGGTCTAGTCTTGGAAAGCTTCAGAAGTAGACTTGCAAGTTAACAGTTGACATTTAGGTAATGGTCTCTAAAGTTACGAGATGTGCTTAGAGGAGCAAGTAACAAGCTTTAACTCCCTTTAACTCCTTTGATTTTTATTCTAGCATTGATCCCTATGTGTTAGATATACTCCATTCAATGCCTTGATTTTTCAGGCTTTCACATCTGTTATTGCAAAACTATGTCCTTCCTTCCTATTGCTATTCTATGCCAATAAAAAAAACTTTTCTTGCCCTCCATATGGACAGGTGAAGATGTAAAAACCAGAGATTATATAGTTGCTCTGCAACATCCTGTAACCACAGACATTAAACATTCCATAAAGATGTTTGAGCTGACACTCGATGCACTCATCTCCTTCAACAAGAGAACACTTGTTCTGTTCCCTAATGTGGATGCAGGTGAGTAGAATACCTTAATGGCACAGTGACGTATACCAGATTGCCCTCAAAGGAAGACAATCAAAAGAGTGCTTTTATCCCAGGTCCTCCAGCCAGATGGAAATAGCTGAATGGTGTCAGCCTCATGGGGGCATCTGCTGCAGCTCCATGTTCACATTGCTGGAGGACATTTCAGCTTTTCAGTGTGGGGAGGAAAATGAGGAGAAATGATGTGACATGTAGGAGCAATATTAGTGCCTCTTAAATTAACTCAAAACTACAAACTCAAAACTACAAACTCAAAACTACAAATCACTTCTGCAGTGATTTCTTGTATCAAACTTTGGCATATGTGCTGAGCTGTAAGATTTACAGTGTAAGGATAAAAAGAGAGAACAAAACCTGTTCAGAGCTGGCAACTCAATAAATGACTAGCTACTAGAATCTTTGTGTGTCTGGACATTGATTTTAAAAGTAGAACTTGAATAATTTATTTTACTTTGGTTTTCTGTAGGAAGCAAAGAGATGGTTCGTGTGATGAGGAAGAAGGGCATTGAACATCATCCCAATTTTCGGGCAGTAAAGCATGTGCCATTTGACCAATTCATTCAACTAGTTGCTCATGCTGGTTGTATGATTGGTAACAGCAGCTGTGGTGTCAGAGAGGTGGGAGCGTTTGGTACACCTGTCATCAACCTGGGGACACGTCAGACGGGAAGAGAAACAGGTACATGTTTGCTTAACTCTCCAGTGTTTTGTAATGCAGGACAGCATTCCAGAGGTGTCACCGCTGCTTTAGTGGAAGCAACATAACTGATGAAGAGTGATGTCAATCTGATGGGCGTCTTTCCCTCACAGAGGAAATAAAAACAATTTTTTTTTTATTTCTAAAGCAGCTCATACTCTAATGCAATTTGAGGATCTGATCTGTCCTATTATGTTGATTTTGTTGTCTAGGTGAAAATGTTCTTCATGTTCGTGATGCTGATACACAGGATAAGATTCTTCATGCTCTACAGCTGCAGTTTGGGAAGCAATATCCATGGTCAGTACATTCATCTTAATTCACTGGAGGAGATGTTAAAGCAGTAGAGTAAAAGGCATTTAGCCCTAAGGTGTTTCATCACATTTGATTGGAGTGTTTTTAATGCACTGATCTGAGGTTACAAATGATTTTTCATTTCAAAACCATAATGCAATGTTTGGTATGCAGTAGTATTTATAGAGCAAAATGTTACTAGTAATGTTTCGATACCAGTAGTCATTTAACATCCAACCAAAAGTCAAGAGGACAAAATCCGTACTAATTTCAATCATAGCGTTTAAGAGAGCTTGATCTTTAGGAGCAGCATGGGGGAGAACATCCTGTCTGCTGACTCTGACTTGTGCCTGAAGGACACTTTTTCATGTAGGTACAAATGATACTGAGAAACAGATAATGGCCAGGATCAAGGAAGATTATAAAGCCCTGGTGAGGCGCGTGAAAAACATCACTGCCCAAGTCACCTCCTCATGTATCCTACCAGTAAGAGAAATCAGGACAGCCAGCAGAAGCAGACACATCGTGCAGATCATGCCTGGGTTTGTGGCTGGTGCCATTGAGAAGGCTTTCATAACAGTGGGTTCTGTTTTTTATGATTTTTAGCCTGTTACAGAGGAATGGGATCCCCCTGGCTAAAAAGGGCAGGAGAGTCTTTGGCAACACACTAGCCACTTTGGTGTGATGGGCTTTAAGCTTAAGGACTCGAGGAGTGGAGTCCAAAGGGCAATGATTGTGCCATTGCTTCCTCATGGGGAGCAGGTCATAGTAACCAGTGCAGAGACAGATGTACCTTGGCTCCAGCTCAGATTGAAGATCTGTCTTGTTTTGAGGCAATTTAAAGAGGTGGGCACTCTGAAATTAGTAACTTCCCCCTTGATTTCAACCAGTCCCATTCTATCAATAAGGAACAAGACACAAGTAGACACAAGTGGAAAAATAACAGTTTTTTAACAAACAGGATGCCAACAGGCGGGGGGGGGGAAGTAAATAACTGCTAGATACCAAACTGCTAAATCTCACAACTCCATGGGAACAAAGAGAGACCTGAAATGCCAGAAATAACTGTTCCTGAAGTGGTGCCTGGCAGAGGCAACTACACGGCTGAAGGACACAGGGAAGGTGGCATCACATCCTTCCCTTCCAAGTGGTGCCTCCCAGGTGACCACACATTTGCAGGAACAAAGAGGCAAGGTCGTGACAGCCCCCACCAGGAAGGCAGGAGTGTGCAGAGCAGTTCTGGAGGCAGATGGAAACTTCTGGTTCATGTGGGGTCCATGTTGCTGCTACCACTTCCTCCTGCTGTCTGTGGGCTCTGCCTGCACCGCTGCCGTGCTGCCATTGGGGTGAGGTGGTGGGAAAGGACCCGTCCATCAGCGCTGGAGCAGGGTGTCCGACCCGAGGAACTGGCTTTTTTGCTGCCAGCAGACTTGCAAAGTTCACTTTAAAACAGTTTCTAACTGTTCAACTTCAAAATTCAGTTTTTAGAATGGCAAACCCAAGGCTGCCACAAAAGGGAGAGGCTCTACTCCCGTAGTCTTCTCTCCTGGAGCAGCTCAGACTGGGGTGGGGCCTGCCCCTCTCTGCAGCAGCAGGAAAGACACCTGTGAACTTCACCCTGTGACAGTCCAGAAACGCCAGCTGGAGTCCCTCTGAGACAAGGGGGCAAGGGGGAGGGAGGGGGAAAATGAAAAGAGAACCCAAAAAGGGAAGGGAAGAAAACCTGTGCCAAAAAAAAAGATGAAACAGCCCACAAAGCAAATACCATGCAGCAAAAGGCAGGAAATTGCCTTGACAAGGCAATCTTAAAAATACCTGCAGTCACCCCCACTTGCCACACGCACACAAAATCCCCAGCTGCAGGGCCTTGAAGAGACAGTAATGATTTTTGGGTGCAGATAGATGTGGAATACAATAACATTATAACTTACTCCAGGACAGGATCATAGGGAAAAACACATCAAGGATTTTTATGATTATGGTGTTTATGACTCTCATACCCCTTCAAGCAACCTGGTTCCTTGATCTCCTGTGAAGTGCTTGTATACTAATGCACACAGCAAGTGGTGTAAACAAAATCAACTAGAAATCTGTGTGAGGTTGCAGAGCCATGATCTCATTGGAATTAGGGCAACATACCTGGAATGTTGTCATGAATGTCATGGTGATGGAGTTGCTCTTCATGTGAGAGAGCAATTGGAATGTATCAAGCTGTACTCAGGGACAGATGAACAAGTTGAGAGTTTATGGAGGAGAATTAAGGGACAGGCTATGTGTGACACTGTTGTGGGTATTTACCAGAAGCCACCTGATGAGGAGGAGGAAGTTGATGAGGCTTTGTGTGGGCAACTGAAATAGCCTCACGGTTACAGGCCCTGGTTCTCCTGGGAGGTTTGTACTTGGTATTTGTTAAGAGTGACAACACAGCTTGGCACATACAGTTCAGGAAGTTCCTGCAGGGAAATTATCTGTGAAGATAATTTTAGTGCAGTGGTAGAGGAGCCAGTGAGGAAAGGTGTGTTCTGGACTTTGTACTAACAAACCAAGAAGCACTGCTTGAAGATGTGAAGGCTGGGGACAGCATTGGCTGCAGTGACCATTAGAAACTCAGAATCCTGGTGAAGCAAAACAGCAGGAAGGGTTAGAACCCTAAACTTGCAGAGAGCTAACTTTGACCTCTTCAAGGAAGTTTTTGGAGGAATCTGATGGATTAAGACTCCAGATGGGGAGGCAGTCCAAAGAGTGAGTTAGTATTCAAGCATCACTTCCTCTGACCTCAAGATCAGTGCATCCCTATGATTCAGAAATCAGGCAAAGAGGGCTGAACACCTAAACAGATGAGATTCTAGTAAAACTCAAACAGAAGAAAAAAATTTATAGTGTGTGTAAAAAGGGACAGGCCACATGAGAGGACTATAGGAACATTGTTAGAATATGCAGGGATGTGGGAAGGAAGGCCAAAGCCCACTTGGAATTCAGTCTGGTCAGCGATATCAAGGACAACAAGGACTTCTACATCTCTTTTGCTGCTGATGAATTTCTACAAGTACACCAGTAGCAAAAGGAAGAATAGGATAAATGTGTGGCTGCTGCTGGATCATCAAGGTGTCCTAGTGTTGGAAGATACAGAGAAGGTATGCCCAGTTGCCTTCTTTGCCTCAGTCTTTACTGCTGAGAACAGCCCCCAGAAATCCAAGACCTCAGGGGTAAGAGAAAAAGGTTGGAGAATGGAAGACTTGTTTGTAGAGGGTTGGGTTAGAGAACAGCTAGGCAGATTAAATATCCATAAATCTACAGGCCTGATGAAATGCACCCACGTGTGCTGAGCGAGCTGGCAGATGTTGCTAAGCCAATCTCCATTATTTTTGAAAAATTACTGAGTGGGAGAGATGCCTAATAACTGGAGGAAAGTCAGTGCTACTCCCATTTTCAGAAAGGGTGACCAAGAAGGGCTGGTTGGAGATGTGGTGGTTGGGGGTCATTTGGGATACAGTGATCATGAAATAATAGAATTTTCAATAATTGGTGAAATGAGGAGGGGACCAACAAAACTTCCACACCGGACTTCCAGAGGGCAGACTTTGGCTGACTCTGAATGATCCTTGGGAAGAAGCCCTTAAAAACCAAGGGGTCCAAGAAAGATGGATGTACTTCAAGAAAGTAATCTTGAAGGCACAGGAACAGGCTGTCCCTGTGTGCCAAAAGATGAGCAGCTGGGGAAGATGATGGCCTGGATGAAAAAAGAACTTCTGAAGGAACTAAGGGAGAAAAAGAGGATGTATCACATTTGGAAAGATGGGCAGGTAACTTGGGAAATGTTTAAGGATGTGGCTAGGTCACGTAAGAAAAAAACTAGGAAGGCAAAAGCCCAAGTAAAACTTAATCTGACCACTTCTGTGAAGGACAATAAAAAATATTTTTATAAATACATAAATGGCAAAAGAAAGGGCAAGGATAACCTCTATTTTCCATTAGATGAGGGAGGGAATTCTGTAACTAAAGATGAGGAAAAGGCAGAGGTACTTATCACCTTTGCCTCAATTTTCATTAGTAAGGCAGTACTCAGGGCAGCTGCCCTGAGCTGGTGGATGAGGTCAGGGAGCAAAAAAATCAGGCCCCATAAAATTCAGGAAAAAGCAGTCAGAGACCTGCTGAGCCACTTAGATGTTCACAAGTCTATGGGAGGGGATAGGATCCATCCCAGGGTGATGAGGGAATTGGCAGATGAGCTTGTGAAGCCACTTTCCATCATTTACCAACAGTCCTGGCTCACTGGTGAGGTTCCAGGTGACTGGAATCTGGCCAGTGTGACACCCATTCACAAAAAGAGTGGGAAGGAAGATCCAGGACATTATAGGCCTGTCAGCCTGACCTTGGTGCCTGGCAAGATTATGGAACAGATCATCTTTAGCGTGGTTATGGCACCTACAGGACAGCCAAGGATGCAGCCAGCATGGATTTAAGAGGGGCAGGTCCTGCCTGACCAGCCTGGTCTCCTTTTTTGACCAGGTGACCTACCTGGTGATGTGGGAAAGGCTGTGGGTGTTGCGTACCCGACCTTCAGCAAGGCCATTGACACTGCCTCCCACAGCATTCCCTGGAAAACCTGGCAGCCCGCAGCTTGGACAGGAGCACTCTTTGCTGGGCTAGGAACTGGCTGGATGGCCAGGCCTGACAGTGGAGGTGAGCAGTGCTGCATCCAGCTGGGACCAGTCAACAGTGGGGTTCCTGTGGGATCTGTGCTGGGGCCTCTTCTGTTCAATATCTTCATTGATGATCTGCACAAGGGGATCAAGTCCACCATCAGTAAATTTGCAGATAGCACCGAGCTGGGAGCGAGTGTCAACCTGTTAGAGGGTAGCAGGGCTCTGCAAAGGGACCTGGACAGATGGGCTGCGTCCAACAATATGAGGTTTAGCAAGTCCAGTGCCAGGTCCTGTCCTTGAGTCACAACAACCTCCTGCAGCACCACAGGCTGGGGACGGAGTGGTTGGACAGTGCCCAGGCAGAAAGGGACCTGCGGGTGCTGGTCAACAGGTGACTGAACATGAGCCAGCAGTGTGCCCTGGTGGCCAAGAAGGCCAATGGCATCCCAGCCTGTATCGGGAACAGTGTGGCCAGCAGGAGCAGGGAGGTCATTCTGCCCCTGTACTCAGCACTGGTGAGGCCACACCTTGAGTGCTGTGTGCAGCTCTGGGGCCCTCAGTTTGGGAAGGACATTGAGATGCTTGAACACGAGGCTGGTGAGGGGCCTGGAATACAGGTACTATGAGGAGTGGCTGAGAGAGCAGGGGTTGTTTAGCCTGGACAGAAGGCTCAGGAGGACCTTACCAGTCTCTACAACTCCATGCAAGGAGGCTGTAGCCAGTTGGGGGCTGGCCTCTTCTCCCAGGCAACCAGGGACAGGATGGAAGGACAGCCTCAGGCTGTGCCAGGGGAAGTTTAGGCTAGATATTAGGAAAAATTCTTCACAGAAAGAGTGGTTCGGCATTGGACTGGGCCACCCAGGGAGGTGGTTGAGTTGCTGTCCCTGGAGGTGTTGATGAGGCACTCAGTGCCATGATTTAGCTGGTAATGTTAGATCACAGATTGGACACAATCACATCAAAAGTCTTTTCCAGCCTAGTTTATTCTGTAATTCTGTTATTTGAGGTCTCTCTTCTGAGGAGTGAGAGAAAGAGAATATGGAAGTCTAACCCTGTCTAGACAAGACAAGACACAACTAGAGGGGGGACCTTTTCAATACATAAAAATATCTCCAAGGCGGGTGCCCAGATGATGGTACCAGACTCTTCTCAGTAGTGCCCAGCAACTGGACAAGGAGTAATGGCCATAAACCAGAACCATTACACCTCAACATGAAGAAGAGCTTTACATTGAGGGTGGCAGACCACAGGCACAAACTGCCCAGGTATGTTGTGGAGTCTTACTCCCTAGAGTCATTAAAGTCACACCTGGATGAGTTCCTGTGTCA
>VXBU01006862.1:61394-94472 GCA_013400315.1 Bombycilla garrulus | reverse complement strand
GAAACCGGGGGGACTGCGTGTGGCGGCGGAGGCACGGCTGGAAGGACCCGAGAAACGCAGGAGCAGGCGCACAAGAGAACCTCGATTGCGAAATCAGAAACCCAGATTTCGCAATCAAAGATTGAACATTTACATATGCAAATAAAGACGCGCGGGAACATGAGGTAACAACTCGAGAGGGAAAAAGGACTTAAAACTCCAAAACTAGACATTATTTAAAGAAAATAACAGCGCGCCTTGCTCGGGAAAATGCGGGACTATAGACTGGGGCTTTAGTGAAGTGTAGCTGTAACCTCAGAGAAACGCGAAGGAATACGGACTGGGCCAGCTAGGGGCTTTAGGACGAGCCATCCCAGGGCGACTCTCGTGACGATGGGCGGCTTCAGCCCTGCTCATTAGCAGGGCTAAGAACTTTCTCCTTCTCTGGAGCTGGCATAATTGGAAGCAGCGGTGGGTTTTGATCTCTGCACCTACCCAGACCTGAATTCTCTTAATAAAGGCATTAAAAGGAGTAAAATCTCCTGCCCAGTTTTTTATTCATAACACTTCCATTTTGCTGACTCTCGTCCTTACTTTTAGTTTTTCTGCCAAATATCAAAAAATCTGGCGTAATAGAGAATGAAAGGAAGTGCATCTGAAAAACCTCTCTCTTAAGTCTTGTTGAATAAAACATTTGGTGGAAATGGTTCTTGGTACCATCAGGTTAGCATTGGAAATGTAGTGGTTTTAAAGCAAGCCCAAGCACCCCTTGACAAATGACAGTTCCAGATTTTAACATAAAGATTACAGATGCTGCTGAAGATATGAAAATAAAGGTGCCCAGCAGTTGTCTAGTGCACTTGCTCATGGCAATACTGTTTGTCTGTCAGAAGATTGCTTGCATTGGTGATCTAACACTGATGATGCTGCCAATTTCTACATTATGGAAAGTAGAAGCCTTGATCATTTTGTCAGACATGGACATATAGACAAGGTTCTTGCCTTTCTCTTCTATACAGAAAGTTCCCCTTTCAGATTTCTCTAGCATAGTTGGAGGGACCAGTTTGTCTGAGTTCTGAATTAACAAGTTATTTCCAGAAAGTAAACCAGAAAAAAACAGCCAACAAAAGCTATTTTATTTTGCTTACTTGTTTTCAATAATAGCCATGCTAAATACTACATAGATTTTGAAAGATATAATCCTGGACAGAATTCTCAAACTACACTAGATTGGACCTTAGATGATCTTTAAGGTGTCTTCTAACCCAAAAAGCTCTTATGGTTCAATGTTGAAGACAAATACAAGAGAGTAAATTCCAGGCAATTACTTGGACTTAGCAGCATGTTTCCCACACAGGAGTTTTGATATGGTTTGAAAAACCATAGACGTGGTATATGCTGAAGTTGACTTCTATGAACTAAGTTGTCAGTGTGTTTGTGTGAGTTTTCTAGCATTCTCACCCCCCCCCCCCAAAAGCCACGCCACCAGGAAACATGGTGTCCTACAACCTCTGATGCTATCAGAAGGGCCCAGTCGTTATGGATAATTATGAATGCAGAATCCTTTATCCATGATTTTATGTAATACGTTCAGTCATCTCGAATTACTGTTAGCATTTTTCCAAATTGAGTTGAGGAATACAGGCTTTTTTATTGCTATATGCAGAAACTTAAAATGAAAGACTCCTAATATAGTCTCCTTGGCACTGGTAAGCTCAGGAAGCATTCAAGGAGGATCAGAGTCACTGGAATGAGAATGAAGGTCTTGTTGTCACTTATTTTACATTTCTCTTGGAAAAGTTACCTTTTTGGGAATGATTTTTCCTCCACTTTTCAAAAAAGAATATCAATAAAACTTGGAAATTTGAATGTAGATGTCAAAGATTTATATTTAAAAATGTAAAATCAAGTTAATTGGGCAATTCTGACCAAAATTGTCTTTTGTTTGATTTCTTGATAACAGAGCTTGGAGATAAAATGAACAGAACTAGACTTAAGTTAATAGATACAGTTTTAGATTTAGAATTCCTTTAAAACAGCAAAAGAAAATATGTCTTTTTACTCTTAAATGCTCTGCTATCAGGCAATTATTTAAAAGCAGAGGTATTTCTTACTCAGAGACAGTTATGGTCTCATTATCCTTATTAGAACACAACTGTCATTGGACTCATCCTGAACTTTGCTTCTCTCATTAGTATGGTTTCAAATGAGACACTGACATTTTTCAGGAGGCTCATTGTTACACTTCTTCTGCTTTGCTGTATCTTCCATTCCACTCCTTTATTGTAGCAGATCTATTGTCTGGTCTACTTTTGTTCCAGATATTCTTTTTTTATTTTATTTTTGTATCAAAGGAAATTAATTTTTGTGTCTCGGGGAGTACTTAATTTTAAAAGTTCCTTAGAAAACTTCAATAAAACAAAATCTGAGATATACACTCAGTGGACTGTGGTGTATACATTTCTGTATTTTGACCCAATCTGTTTCAGGCAAGTTCATTTACAAGAACATAATGTATTTGACTTTTACATTGGTATAAAACAGCAATCAAATTAACTAGATGCTGAGTGTATTAAAACTGTAATTTCTTCTTCCAGTAGGTCATATGTGAAATAATTTTTTCAGAGATCCCTCTCCTTGCCTTCTAACAGGTTCTTGCTACTGTTGCAATCAGAAAGTTCTTACAGAAGAGAATACGAGAATGCAGCTTCATCTAACATCATAATTTCATGTAAGAAGATTTTGGAAAAGAAATTTCTCAGTACTCTTGAATACAAATAATCTATTCAATAGATACTTTTTAAATTATATGTTGTAATACATTGCAGTTTTCTGTGTAGGACACCCTCAGTGTTCCAAGGATGAAAAGTAATTAGTTTTCTGTCAAGCTTATCCCACAGGACCTAATCATCTCCATTTCTACTTTCTTCTCCAAAGGTGTTTTTTCTTTCAAATTTAACAAATGATTACCATAATTAATTTAAACATGGAGGATTGTTTGCAAGCTGCCCTTAAGCTGAAGTTTGCGGCTTCTTTTTCAGACCCTGCTGGTGTTGCATACCTAAAATCACGTCTGTTTGTTTGTCTGCTATACAACATTTCACAAATAGTGCTATCTCCCTCTACAAACTTAGGCTTATTTAGAAAATACACTAATTAGTATCCTTCTACTTTGCATATTTTCCTCTCTCCTTATAGTTTTATGTAATTTGCTTTGCTGGGCTTTGGTTTTTTTCATTATGCTGTGAGCTTTTGAGTTCGGGAGTATACCTTAATAGGATCAGATTTAATAAGATACCAGCAGGTAGTACAGGACATAAATAGTTGAAATAATTGTTCATAAATGCTTTTGATGCAAATATATCTCCAGTACTTACTGCAGAGCATTTTATTTCAGATTTTCTATTTTGATCTAAAAGGTCCCTTTATATTAAGACTCTTGCTCATCCAGCCCTGTTAAGTTAAGCACTGAAATTTCTGCTGCTGCCAGGAGGTCAAGGAGATGACTTTGACCAGCTAAAAGTCTGAGTGAGTGGTTTTAATTGCTATATAGGACAGGTGTAACAGGACATTTATTCAATGTTCCCTAGTTTTCAGGTATCCTTGTCATGTCTAAACAGAGTGCTGGCATTTCTGTCATCAAGTTTTGGATTACAATCTCAAACTTCAGCTAGTTTGAAACAAACAGTTTTGTGAAATTTATGATGATGATTAAAGAGAAAAGAAATTGTATCCTCTCCAGAACATTATTGACAGACCAGATAACATTTTCTGTCCTAGAAATGAGGTTAAGCACTTTGAAAGACAAGGCGTATCAACAGAAGTGAAATTGAGGTTTTCAGAGCAGACTATCCAATCATGTCACATAGCAAGCGAATCACTCTACTCAGTGATTTTATAATGTGGAATGTTTTTAGAGTGCTATTACAAACTTCGTATCATCCTGAAGCATAAGCCATGATAGGCCTGCTATAGAAATGACCCTATTAGGGACAACTAAACAAGTGACAAATCTGCACACAGATTGCCAAATGAAGTAGTACAAATTCTACGAGTAGCTCTACTATTTAAACCTTTCCGTTATGTGAAATATACTTCTCTGATAATGCTCAGGTTGTTACTCCAATCATAGACTACATCCAATCACTTCAGGATTTTAAAGGCAGTCTGGGAAAATATCAGAAAATGTAATTTATCATGCATTTGTAGTCAGCTGTAGTGATTGAATTGACACACATTTCCTCCTCCTACAATTTGTTGGATCATATTTAAAATTTGGTCATGAATTTGGGAAGAGCAATGTCAAGCCATTCTACACTCTTCCCACAATTGCTGGTGATGTTTGCTATCTTTGTCAAAGGGGGATAGAACAAGATTTATTTTCCCAAAATGGGAGACCCACTTTAACAAATTACAACCTGTTTTTACACCTCAAACCAATCAGATCTATGCTGGAGTAAAATTCAGTGAGCAGTCCTCACCAAATGTCCCAAGCCACTAAGGCACTGGGTACTTGGCTTTTTTAAACCTTCTGATAAAGAAAGATATATTCAGCATATAACTTTATTTAAATCCAGGCTTGAGATGTAACTTCTCATGTTTTTAAAGTTTTCATATTTTTAAAATCTTTATCTTATATTTTTCATCTCTTATCTTTATCTTATCTTAATCTTATCTTTTTCATATTTTTAAAATCTTCCTCTTCATGGCCAGGTAATTTTGCAGAATGTAGTGAAAGGAGGATATGGCTATATAGTTACCTGTTTTTACTTTCTAACTTGCCAGTAAAAAAGTCTCATTACTTTCCAGGATATAAAACTGTGCTGCAAAATTGGAGACTTGTGGAAGCTGCGGCATCTGTTTAGTGTTCCTCAGATAGATCTGGACTTCTGTTTCTACTCTGTGGCCAGCCACAACCATGTGGCTCCAGCACAGATGATGGACAGGGAAAGCTTAACTTTTGCCAGCAAAATACCATTTTGCATTAGCTGGTTGAGGCTGTGTCTGCAACCTGACTTATTCCTCTCAGCTCTGTCTAAGGAAAATGGGTCTAAATTCTGCATATATTATCTAAAACAATTTGAATGTTTGTTTCACATTATCATTGGAGCCTTACTGGAGCTGTTTTTACTCTTTTGCAAACGTAGTTGAATAGAAAGCATAGAGAAGAGAACAAAGTAATCTAGTCTCTTTGAGGATTTGCATCAGTGATGCAGTAAGCTAGGCAAAGGACACATCCCTCAAAGCTGTAGATCCCCAATTACAAGACTTGCCTTGTGCGTGCTGGAACAGCAGGAGCTGTCAAGTCTGCAGCTGCCCTCTATGCCACTGCTGTTGGCTTACAGAGCAGAAGTTGTGTTTGCTTTGAGCCCCTCCTAAAGTTTGAGTCCCAAAGGGATCTTCACCCTGCAGGGTCTGAGAGACTTGGTGGGTGGAGCAGCTGCTTCCTTGCTTTTCCTCATGCTCAGGCTGTGCCTCATGTTGGAAAGCACCAGTAAATAGATGTCTGTGTGGGGAAGGCAGAGGGATGGTCCCTTTTAAGTGTCTTTCAGTTTTCCCATCACTGAAGCCTGGCCAAACCTTCATTATTTATATTTACTCTAATTTTCTGTTGCTGAGCTATAATGCAAAATGCCTGTGTGGATATTTTTATACATTTACACTATTGTCTGGCAGCTGGGGACTTTGTAAAGATGTAACTTGTGAATTCTGGGTGATTTTATGAAGCCATTGTATCATGAATGCTTTGATATGCATGTGACCCATGAGAAGCTGTTAAGGCAGAACAGGACAGAGGGCTGGGTGAGGAGGTGGTGAGGTGCCTGCTGAGCATGCTTTTCAGGATGTGGGTATGGGGTTGTGAAAATTCAATCTCTAAAGATTGCCTGAAGAGCTTGGAGTAGTTACATTTGGTCATTGGAGTTGCAACAAGCCTAAATTGTACTAATTGTTTAGTATTCTAACATTTGCCGTGAAACACTGTTTCATTGGTTAATTACATAGCATGCCTTTATGAGTTCACTCTATAGAAAATATTTCCAAGAAAGGTCATAAGATTTCCTTTTCCATTCCCTGATTTAAATTAAACAGGAGAACCTTAATGTCCTGTTGCTGTCTTTTAACCTTGCAGCACAACACTATGGAAGTGTTAATATTTTTTGTGAACTTGATAGTTTTGTTCAGTACCATTAAAATGCTAACATTAAAAACACTAAAGCAGAACTCAGTAACACATCATGTGTAACTGCTTCTCCTTTGATGAAATGGTCTTGTTCTTCTAATGTAGCAGGGTCAGCATTACCTTTCACTCCAAAATGTCATCACATTGTAAATAGCACATACAGCGTTCTGCATACATGCTGTAATTGCACTTAGACTTGACTCGTTCTTGTGCTTCTTGTTCCACTGAAGTCAATGAAGTTATGTGGTTCAATGAGACCAAAAAGTACTCCTTTCATTTAGACAAATGGCAAATTACAACTGTGAGTGCTTCTGGGAACATAGTGACAGTCACAAAAAAAATTAAATATAATTTATGAATTTATCTAAAATAGGAAACTTAGAGTGCTCAGAAATATTACAGAAAATTGGCATGACTTCTCCAATTTGGTCCCGTTTCTTCATTGCATTTTCACCACCGCTTTTCCGCTCATTACAGAAATTGAGATCTCGTATTGCTTCTTACAAAAGAGGAAAGAAGTTTTTATCTTGGGACAAAAATAAAAGTGTTGGACTCATCCTTTACCGGAATAATTTAAGAAAACCACAAAAAACCAAACTGAAGAGAATAAAATTATTTTTGTAAGATTGTTTCTTTTTGAACACAGATATGGGCTGAAATTAACAACATTTCATAATAAAATACCAGAACAGTGACTTACTTTATCTTTGTTATCATCATCATTCAATCAGATTATTTTAAATCTGAATGAAGAGGGGTTGTGAGTTGCACAAGTCAGTACATGCTCATCTGCATCAGATGTGCAACCAAGACTTGGCTTCTTCCTATCTCAGCTTTTTCTGTTCATACTATGTTAATTTTCCACTGTGATGCATTGAATAAAATGGAAGATTATATTCTCAGATTCCAACACCCAATCTAAGTGTGAAAAATCACCTACATGTAAGTTTTTGAGACCAGATTGTAGGATATCTACTATTTTTTTTTTTAATCTAGAAGTACAGAGCACTAGCAGTATTTGTGATTTATCAGGCACTGCAAAGAACAGGCTGGTTTCTTAAACATACTACAAAACTTGTCTGTCCTAGGCCAGAGGTGGTTCTTGACCACTGCTGAATTTTCAGATTAGTGGGATAGATGCTGCATCCTCTATGGAGACAGTGAAGTCGATGTCCTGATGATAGAGTGAGGAAGGCTTAGATAGCCTCTGAGAAGCTGTGTTCGGTATGATGGGACAGGTAATGCTGTGGGGCATGTGTGAGGGACAGCAAGTGAGAGAAGTGGTGCAACAAGGATTTTGTGTAGATCTCAGAAATCTGGGGACTTTGGTTTAAGGTATAATTGGTGATGTGTCAAAAGTTACAGGGATTAATGTTGATTCTCAGTAGAAAGGCATGATTATCTCCTTCTCTTCATGTGTTTAGCTTTATGTAGAAAAAAAAATCTAGTTCTAAATATCAGTGTCATCTTTTTGCAGTAGTGAATATTGTGCACAGAAAAAACTGGACAGATCAACTTAACTGACTCACCTCTACAGAAGTTACTACTATTAGTACCACAGTGCAGGACCTCCCAGTGAGTGGGTGGGTGCTTGTGTAGCAGTGACCCGGATTGTATGTGCGAAAGTAGAACATGGCACCCTTTGGGTACCCGTCCCCTTCTCCTGCATTCTCAGAAGCTCTGTGGAGCTTTCTGAATGCATTCTAGGGAACTATAGATTTATATGGGCAACTTAGCTCCTTTTAAAAAGTCATAGAGCAAATAAATGCCCCAAGCTATGGCTCTACTTTTCACCTCATAGAGACTAAATGTAGGCTGGCTAAATGGATGAAAGGAAAATGTAGCTTTTTCTTGTAGCTTGGCCACAAGAAAAAGTTCTCTGATTGATTGCGTCAATGAGACCTCAGGGACCCCTGCTGGGATGAAAATGGAGCGTCATTTACAGCAGAGATAGGAAATCAGATCTAACACAGCCAAAAAAAAAAATCAGGAGCCTCAGAGATGCAAGTTAAAACTAAATTTAGAGGTAAATGTGAATAGTTTAAGATGTGGAGGGCCAAACTTTGGATGCTCTGAGGCCATATTCATTCCCAAGCTGATAGACAGGCCAAACCATTAGAGTTATACATTCTATGAAGAGCAGCTTTCTTAAGAAACGGTGTTCAATGACACCAGAATCTCTCACTGGCTTTCGTAGCTGATCCCTCCACCTAGGTACCAAATCTGGCAGGCAGATAGGTAAAGTCAGGGTCCTGAACTGATTTGTTGGCAACTATTAGTTGAAATGAATATGAATTGGTGAGGATGGGTGAAGCAACAACAATAAAACCAGCCACATCTTCTATACTATAGGAATTGAGGAAATAATGGTTTAAGTTACAGTTTTCAGAGAATGCTCTTGCATTCTTTCAGCTGCATTTTGCAGGGGAAATGGAACAATATAATCTTTATGCACTAAGAGCAACCTGGAGTACTGTTGATAATGTAAGCAAAAATCTAAAATCAGTTACTATGCCCATAATACCAAGTATTGAAGCCTTTTATGTCTCTCCTTCCCAAACTAATGTTTATATCTTTTCCCACAACTGTTCAAGTTCAAGGATTCTCCTGTCAGCCAGAATTGATGCAGCTGCCTCTTGCAAGTGCTCGTAAACATCTTGTACTGGTCATGGGGCTGTGGCAGGTGAGCAGGGTGGTTCTGTAGATGAGTTATAGTCTCCATTGATGACCTGGTGGGAGGACCACAGCCACCTGGAACAAATTAGTGCAAACAGCTTTCATGTGTTCAAGAGGTGGGCAGAGAAACAGGGCCCACCTGGTGTTGGTGCGGCTGGAGGGAAGCCTCGGCAGCCTCTGGCTCTGTTTAAGAGGTGAGTGCTTTGCACTGAAGTAGATTAGAAATGCAAGGGAGAGAAGAACCAGTTACACTGACACCAGCTTGCAGGTTACACAACTAAAAAGAGTAAAGGATTAGCTCATTCATATTAATTATCCACATATGTTTGTGTGGGACAATTTAAGTCACCCTATGGGTAATTACATATATAACATACTTGTATGTCTGTGTACCTATGGAGAGGGCTCTCTGTAAGTATATAAATACTGATGGTTTGCTATGGCTCAATGATGTGACCCTCTGTTTTGAACTTTGAAATTAATTTTGTTTCCTAACTAGGGTTTTAATGAGCCCACAGGAAATGCTTGCTTTTCAGAAAGTCTGTAGTTTTTACAACAGTTTTCTCTGAATTAATTGACAGAAACTGATCTTGAACTCATTTTCCAGACCTTGGAAAAAATGAAACTGAAGCAGTTGACAGCTACATAAAAATGACAACTTTGCATAATAATTTATTAGTTAATTTTTCCTACTTGGAGATGACTCTCCTTGTACATGAGGGTTATTAGTATTTTTCTGTTATCTGCATTTTCCATTTAGTCATTATAAACATGCTGTTAGTGTTCTGTACATTTCTCTAGTCACATAATATTTATTTTGTTTTTATGAAGCTGTTAATTATTTTTCTACACAAGTTTTCAGTGGGCCTGCAGGAAAGAATGGTTCTAGTTTTGATTTATTTTGAAGTACGATTCCTGAGGGCTGGATTCAATAATAAAAGCCATTTGTCTTAAGCACTGCAAAGGCTCATGGCAAAGCTCTGAAAATCAATTTTTTGAGAGACAGAGAGAAGATGTATAGCTGTACAGGGTTTTAGCAGTCCAGAACTGTGGGGTGGGGTTTTTTTTAACTAGTCTTTAAATGTTTGTAGATTTGTTTTAATATGATCATAATGAAATATTTATGTCTCAAAGTATAGACCCTGTAGGCAGAAAAAAAGTGGACATAATTTATAAAAGCAAATAAGATATATTAATGAATTCAAAATAAAATCCCATTAAAGCATGTTGAGTAGAGTTTAAGCTCTCTCCTACAGAACTGGAAATAAAACCAAAACTAGAATATGGCATTAACTAGAAATCATTTAGTGGTGTGGTTCCATTCCAATTAAATACAAAATATGAGTGGCCTGGCTGTCAAAAAGTGAACTTGGAAGCAAATTCTGTGATAATGTGAAAGGCTGGTGGCACAGCACAAATGCAGAGATGGGGGGGAAGGGGAGGGAGATGTCTTGATGGTTGTTGCCTTGAATTGAGCGCTGCTCTCAGTGAAAGCTCAGCCAATGGCTGGGACAGAGTAAGCTCTGCATCCTCCTCAGGTCTCTGACAGATGAAGCCCTGCCTGCCTGGCTGTTGGGAGCTTTGCCTGTGCCTGTCACTTCCCTCGAGTTCTGTCAGGCCACATCAGGGAGGAGGAAGGTGCTGGCCTCTTCTTGGAGGCCCAGCTTGGTCACCAGCACAGTGTAAGCCCCATCTCACAGGGTTAAATCAAGTTATAGAGGTTTATAAAGTAAGTCACTTTGTGAAATGGTTTCCAAATTTGTCAAGCAAGTTTGGGAACAAAATGAGGTTCTGGGTCCTTTGAGTTATTCAGCCCTTTTTGTAGGGAGAGAAGTTGTGGTGTGAGACAGGTTGATTGTAGATTTGAGTAAGACTTGACTATAATAATCCTGAAAAACAAATGGTCAAAGTGTTATGGATAACGTTATGCAGAACAGAATGGAGGAATTGAAGTATAATTCTGACTCACAGTACAGCAGGGGATGTACCAAAAGATCCAAAAGATTATATTTTGCTTTGCTACTGTGGGACAAACACTGGATATTCAATATGTGTGTTGGTAATATTTTACATAAATCCTGAAAATGTCAATACTGGAGTGGATTAGTTTGAACAGAATAGAGGTATGTTCCGTTCATTGAAAGACTTCACAATATTCATTTATAACAAAGCTGAAAAATTATTAAAGTAGACTTTTTATAAAACATGAGAGACCTAATCCATGCTTCAAAAATGTATTTGCATGGTTTGACGAAACTTCTGGGACTGTAAGATGGTGAAAAAGAGGCTTAAAAGTAAAGAATTAGACAATAATGAGACTGTAAAAAGGCACTGAATTTAATTGTATAAACTCTGTAGGAGTAACAAGACCGGACTTCAGCTGATGAAATTTTTGTTGCCCCATTAAAGTGATTCTTGTGTATTTATGGAGATCTGAACGTTTATATTTTCAAATTGCATTCCTTTATAAAAAAAAAAAATCATCTCTGAATGGAAGTCTGTGATCAGGGATTTACTTCAAGACAAGTTATATGGCACTGCTGTCTTCCCCTTCTTGGAGAACTGCCCAGCACTGAGGACAAGGGCTGGACAGTGCCAGTGCAGAAGAGCAGGTGAGGAGACAGACCTCAGTGGTATTTTAGGGTAGGGAAAAATCAGATTAATCTCAAGCAATGATACACCATCCTCAACCCATTAATTTACTGCAGGAAAGCATCCTTCTCTCCCCCCCCCCACTTTCTGAGCTTGTCACAGAACTGAGCTGTGGCACAGTGAAGCTGTGGCTGGACAGGTGAGATGAAGTGACTTTGCTTGTGGGACTCTATCCTCTGGTTTTTAAACCAATCAAGTTTAGAAATTTCTCATTCTTGCATAAATATTTTGTTAAATGTTTATTTACTATGCAAAAATTGTAAGGTGGTTAACATTTTTTCATTATGCACTCATATATATTTGCTTATCCGTATTGTACCTGTCTCAGTTGGAGCCATGGGACACAATGATCACTGAAGTCCTACTTTGCTGTAAACATCATCTAAAGGACATGGCGAAGAGAAGGACACTTCACAGACAAAACACCTTTCATGTCCTCAGGCCCCACTTCAGATGGGAAAATCTAAAGCATCAGATGAGTCTGAATGAATGTTATACTATCAGATATATATATATCCCAATTAGAAAGCCATGAACAAATGCAACTGTTTCCTAGGCAATGAGGCATGAGATTAAAGGCTGATGTCCAAATGTAAGAATCCAATTAGCAAGTGACTTATGTCTGTTGTACAAAATCAAAATGCTCCTCTTTCAGTTACATATTCCAGCACCCTGTGGGTTCCTCTCCTTGTAAATGACAAAATAATTTTTTCTAAGTAGTTAGATGTGTATCAGGAATAACAATATGTGGTGTTACAAAGAAATGGCATATGAGAAATAGTGTACAAGTGGTACTTTCTTCCACTTCACATTTTCCACACTGAACATGGCACACCAGGACCTTTAGTGGTGCAAGTTAATATGGCTACTGACTGCAGTTTCATAGCTTCTGATAAGCTATGATAAACCAACTCAGTAGTTGCGCATTGGGTAGGAGAAGCATGTTTTTGAGAGGCTGCTTGCAGTATCAGACTGCTGCATTTTGCAATGGTAACCGAATTTCCACAGTTTACTGGTGCTTTGGACATTCCTGTGATGTTTCTCCTAAACCTAAAGCAAATAGAGAGGAAATTGTACCGTTCCTTTGTGATATGTTCCTAGAGGAGTGAACCTACAAAACTTAGAAATTGCTTTATGAGAGGCATGTGTTTGTTAAAGACTTGAGAGATTTTGCTGGGGGAAAGACTTGAAGGTTATAGACTAATTTAGATAGAGGCTTATTTCACACATCATTTATGTGAATGACTAGGATTTTACAAAAGGAGTCTGGGGAAATACATTACTTTCTTTGAAGTGACTGAAGTGTATGGTTTTATGATCTCACTTTATTGGGTAGTGCACCTTTCTGATTTCCTTTTAACAGCTCTCCAGAATGTATTTATAACTTATAGGATCATGCCTAAGCTCAGTATCTAAACATGCATGTTTATTGCCTGCATGTAGTAATAAATGATAATGGAAGAAGGGTATTGAGCTGTTAGTTGTAGGGATTAGAAACCTCTTCTTTGATGCCAAAGAATAAACACAGCTGATGGAAGATAACTGAATTCACACATCTGTTTATCTTCACAGTAACACTGGGCGTAGATTATGAGACATATATACTTGTAGAGAGGGGAAAGTTGAGGACATATGCTGGCCTTTCAAACAATGTAGAGAGTGTGCATTTAAATATCCTTACATGTAGGTCTGTAAAGTTGACCTAAACTCCAAAAAAAGTCAAGCAGATATAACCCGGTATGCCTAATAAACCCTACTGAATAACTGCTTTTATTGCTTTGCACACAGTGCCTTGCTAAGTGTGATTATGGAGATCTTAAATCCACATTGGTTTAAGGTAATGTGAAAAGAGCTCTGTTTAAAATCTGCAAATAAACACATCCCATGTTAATAGAACCTAAGCATGGCCTTGTGATTTTTATTATCTTCGTTGCCTTCATCCTAAACTGTATAATTAAAATGTTCCTAATTACTAGGTTGTTAGAAGGGGCTTTGAATAAAGCAGTTGAGAAATTTGGATGAGAAAATAGAACGATTTTATGATTTCAATGTTCTTTATTCTTAGTGATGTTTGGTTCATCCTCACATGCTGTCATTATTTGTAATCACTTTGCTTTGTTATAAAGCTCTCTTCTCATCTTATCATGACATCTACTCACAGGCTGTATTAAGGATTTCAGTACAGTGTCATTTTTCCTGAGGCTGTCAAAGTCTCTTTTTATAAAAAATAAAATTCAGAGGTAACAAATGTGAGAGTTGGTGATCATAGACTTTTATATGAGTTTTGCGTTGTTAGATTTTCTGGGTTTGTATCATGAAACAAAACTTCATTAGAGAGCATGTGCTTACTGTGACCTCTCCTGACACTGTTTGCTGTTTTACTGTATTGCTGCGAAAATTTACTGTGAATGAGAACCTCCTGAAAGTATTCTGTGTTAGTATTAGTCACCACAGTACCATTGGCACTGTAAAACTGCCAGAGACTAAGCTTCATTTTTCTGTTCTGTTCCTTTCCTGTGGCAATTGCATTTTCTGAAAATAAGGCCACCAAACTTTCTAGGGAAAATGTAAGATTTCATGCTACCTTATTACTTTACTTAAGATTTCATTTTCCTTCCACTCTTCTGGTTACAATTTAGGGAAATACACTGAAGAGACTGAGAAAGTGATTCAGGTAAGGTTTCAGATGGAAATGAAAACCAGAAGTTTTGGCTCTGAACTCATGGATGAGATTGTCGAGCCTTATAGATAGACCCTGTTCTATTAGTAGCAGTGCTTGTACTGTTCACTATGGCTTATGAAAAAGCATGATGCAGAGAAAGACCTGGTTATTTTTTTTAAACTTTTTCATCCTTTATACCTGGTACTTCATTCTTTCAAACCCCTTCTGCTTAAACTTCAGCTTTTAAAATTCCCAATAGATATTTTTTTCTGCTAATTTATGTACCAAAAGGAGATCGAGTTTGTTTTTGGTTATAAACTGCATGAATCCTTGTCTATACAGAACAATTCATAAACTTCTCTGTAAAACGAAGATGGATGGAAACAAAAGATGGGTCAAGGAGCACAAAGTCATAGGGAAGAGAGAGGAGAGACTTCCTTAATTTAACCATCCAAAATATGGAAGGGTTTGCAATATTCTTTGTTCAAGAGATTCTGTTCAGTGTTCCAAAATGCCTGGTATTGTAATATCTATGATGGAGTTATTTTTCTTAATTTCCTAAGATTTCTGCAGTTTCTTGAGATGCAGGAAAAAAAAATCAATGCTTTTTAAAATTTATATTTTCTCCATTTATTGAATAAATCATCCTGACAGGAGAGGAAATAGCTATCTCCCTGCTGTGGATTTAAAAGATACAATCATCTTTCTGCTGAACCTCTAAATGTTATGCATGTTATTGTCGTAGACTTTGTTATTGCTGAGACAAGGAATAAAGCTTTCACTAAAAGTTGATTTTAAATGCACTGGTTTTTGAAGCCTAAAGTAAATGTTAAAGTAATGTTTCGTGTTCAGCTTTAACACTGGACAGTCATGGCAAAAAGGAAATATTGCTTGCATTCAGCCAGGTATTTTGTAATTCATATTACTTATGCTAGTCAGGGAGAATAAGAGACACAGAATAGCATAGGGATGATTTTCCAAGTATTTTGTTTTTTTTAGTGATGTTTTTAGAAACTAATGTGATATTAAGATTTTATTATTATTATTGTAAATTTTACTATTAGTAGTATTGCAAATTGTCTTTGTTCTGTTAAATATGAATTGTGAAGCTCTGATTAATTTCAGCTTTGTTGGAAATTAGGGCCAGATTCCAAGCTCTGCATAAAGTGCACACCCTTCTACTGAACCACACTGTATCAGCCTTGAGAAGTCCTTAATGTCAAGGTAGCTTCTATAAATAGCAACAGTAGTAGTTTGAATGGATGGGAAATGTCTGCTATTCCCTGGAAGTTCACAGTAATTTCTTTCATTTATTGAGATGTTTTACCACTTCTTTTGAGAGGTGTGCCTCTATTCCGTCTGCTTGACATCTAAGGGGTGTGGTGCTGCACAGTTAGAAATTAACCTGGTTTAAGGGGAGAGATTAGGCAGACTGAGAAGTCACTCCCCCTGGACCATCTGCTACACAAAACCAGCTGAATTAATGTAGACTTGAGTAACTGGACTGGTGAGAGCCTAACTTATGAAAAATAAAATAGATACATTTCATTTTATGGGACTTTTACCACTGGAAGTGCAGAGAATTCTGGGAAAGGACAGTGCCTGGAGGTGCTGGTACCTCATATGGGTTGGAGATTCAATGCAGCCATCATTTGTATGACTTAGATTTTATTAAAATCAGCAGGCATTTTGCCACTCATATTCACTACATTATCCCCGGTGGTATAAAAGCTCTCAGAAAAGTACAGAGCATTTGTAAAATCTCACCATAAATGGTACATTTCTGTGAGCTTGTTGCTCATAGTTTCTTTAGAATATCAGTCATCCATAGCAAATCAAAGCTTGTTATCGAACCTTTTGTCAAATGAGTATGTAGTGATGCACAAAGCATGTATTTTAGATTGAAGATTGTTAGGAGATTACTTAGGCTCACATGGACTAATATGAAAGTAAGCTCTTTCACATCTGTCCAGAAACTAATGTTATTGTTTAAGTAACACTTCAGTATTCTTGTATGTTTTTTGCTGACAATGCCTTTCCTGCTGCTGCAGATATTTACAATGCAGTCTTTAGATGACTGCAGCCACTGACTACTAGAAGGTATGAAAAGAGTTGTGTAAATCAGGTCTAGTAGGAAAAACACAGGTTGCAGTACTAGAAGTATTATGTTAACGGAAGTAGAAGTTTAGAACTTGACATGTCATTGCTCATGGAAATGTTTAATTTATGTAGAGTAAAAAAAAAAAGCCCGTCAAAAAAGCCAAGTAAAAGAAGGATGAAGAGAATCCTAAATGTTTAGATCCTTAGAGAGGCAAGGTGATTTCTGTTACACAATACATGAAAATAAGTTGTAAAATTTCTTGATAGATTCTCCTTTTCCAAGAATCTCAGAGGATTCTTCAGTCTCAGCTTTAATTTCAGTCCTGGCTTTGACACACAGGTAGATTCAGCAAAGGGGTGTAGTCAGCTATGAAAAAACAAAGCCTCAGTCTTTGGCTGTGCAATGTGGCATACCAAATTGCCATTATTAGGCTCATGCACTGAATTCAGTGCTTCACAGTGGTGGTCATAGTCTGTCTCAAACTGGTAACATAGACACTGCACAGAGGAAAGCTCTGTATCTCTCATATGTTCTATGTTTGAGCCTTTCTAAGTTAAGATATTCATCTGATCCTTTCTATTCTAAATGTAAAAGAGATAAATAATCCTGAAATAAAAATTAGAGCTCCCCAGTCTTAGATGACAGAGCTCATGGGCTGCAAAACTCCTCATTCTGTTTCATATCCATACATTTCTCTGGAGAGTATAAGAGTTTAGCTGGGTGGCATTGTGATATTGTGAGATATTTGAGACAGGCCTGGATTTAGGTTCGCTTTAATGCATTTCACTTTGGAAAAGGGAAAGTACTCTTCTGGACCAAACTAATTTCCCAAGTGGATGTGCTGGACAAGCCGTTAGGCCAGGGCAGAGAGTGATGGTGGAGGTGGGCGGGCCCAGCTGTGCGTGTGGCCAAGCTGTGGCTGCCGCGTGCCACTGTGCCTCTGGCCTGCCCTGGCCTCATGGGCTGGTGCTGCCTTTGCCCTCAGGAGCCACTTCCTCGCTTCACTGCTTCAGGGCAAGAGCCATGAGGCTGCAGTTCGTGGTGTGAGGAGCAGCAAAGGTGCAGAGTAGGAACAGAAGAGACCAACTTGTGGGAGTCATTAAAGCGGAGTTGTCTGTGAGCCCCACATGGGGCTGAGCATCTGAAGTAGTGTCATGGCCTGCTGTTGTTAGGGATTGAAGATTTTCACTTTGTGGCTGAACCAAAACCCTGCTTGTTAGCACACACCCGTACCAGGCTTTCTCAGGGCATACACAGCTTTAATTAAAAAGAATCCAGATAGGTGCTGCTCAAGCTGGTGTCACGAAAGGGCTTTATTAAACACTAAACTGAACTCTTGGTAACCAAACTTGCCGAGTCTGTCAGAAATAATAATCTGAAAAATAGGGATAGCTGCTGCTTTAATAAATATTATCTTTTAGTGACACATTTCCTAGAAGCTAAAACAGGAATATATTTTAGGAGCTACTAATTGTGCTCTAAGGTTTCCTGCTGATTTGGTTTATGGCCTCTTCTCTATCTACAAAACTTAGGTGGTCTTATATCATGCAGTGGTTCAGTGATGCTTATGTCATTAATAATTCTCAGATGCTCCCTGGGAAAGTTGCACAGATGGATAAATCTTATATGTGCTACTGTACTGTTTGTCAGTAGGAAATTCCAGGCTTTTTTAAAAAAGTATTTCTCTATTAAAAAAGATGAGTCAGGAACACTGATTTTATCATGATGGATGCTGAATGAAAAGCTTTAGAATAGCTGGAGATGTATGTAAGTTATGTGTTGTTACCCATTTTCTCTTGAGTTTTTTTCCCCTTATAATTTCTGGATGGATCTCTTTCTTTGGCAGGCTCCCAGAACAGCAAGTAACTAGGCTGTTGGACATATGCTGTTAAAACTGATTGTCTGTGGCAGTGTTCAGACAATTTATATATTCCCTAAAACTTATTTTGAAAGGTCTTTTTGTTCACTCTCTATCATAAAAGCCAGTTTCAACAAGCATTTTGATTTACTGTTATGAGTGATGTTTCAAATGTGCTGGTGTTTTCACAGGAAGATGAAAAATACCCTCTTGTGGTTTTTTTTCCAACCCTGCCTGTGATTTCAGGTGCAAAAGGCAGATTGCTCTTTTGCTCTACAGAGGCTGCTCTGAAATTCCCAATGACATTTAGGTATAGATTAATATTTTGTTGATTATTTTTAGGCTAAGTGTTACTAAATACTAAGTCTGAATGTGTTGCAATTCTTATTCAGAGATTATTCATTCTTCTTATCTGTAGAAGTATCTGTCACTCCGTAATTTCATTACAGTAAAATAATCAGCAGTTCTATACCTGAATGGGATTATAAAATACTGAATCTTTGAATGCTACAGCTTTTTTAGTAATTGGATTACTAGAATCCTGAAGGTTCTATCCATAAACTGTTCTACAGAAAACAACAGAGGTGACAGTTTGGGGAATGATGAATCAGTGCTGAAATATTTGTACTAGAAAATGCCAAAGTAAGCTTACAAATATTTTGTATTAATTAAGAATAAAGATATATCGGTATTTATATTCAGATTGGGTATATAGAAAGATAATACTATTAACCAGCCACCACACAATAGTGCTTCCATACTTTTATCTAGACCTTTGAATTATGGTCCACCCTGTAATGTGGAGTTAGACAGGCTTCTCCAGCTCCCCTGTAACTTTATCATGCCTTTGTCATGTTTGCTAAGTCAGCCAATAGTCTTTTTCAAATACCTTCTGCATTCTTTGATAGAGAAGCAAATGCCTTTGGTTCAGCAGTGTAGATTTTTGAGTAATGAAATTTCTAAATCTATGTGTATTTAGACAAACTTGATGAGTGATAAAAGTAGAAAATAAGCAGAAATTACAGCCCATTGCGACTTCCAGTCACTTGTCTTGGTGCATTTTGCTTTATTGTTTAGTTCTTCTAAATGCTATGTTTTGCTCCTGAAATACACACAGAAAGTTCTGTGTTCATTTTTATAGAGTAGATGTATAATGGCTGATTCTTAGCACCACAACTGACATAATTCTCTCATGCAGTGGGCAGAGTTTGATCCTTGGAACCACTGATTTGCATGACTTACTTATGCACTAACATGTAGCTAGAGGTACAATAAATGTGCTATGGGAGGATATTATAGTGACAATATAAGGCTCCAGGGGCCTTCTTTAGACAAATAGAGCTTTAAAATTAATACCTTGATACTACATATGGAATGAAAACAAAGATGTTTTCTCTAACAGTGTGTAAAAAAACCTGATATTTTTAACTTCATATATGTGCAATAAAATGAAACCTAATATTGACATAGCTCTGAAGTAAACGAAAAGATGATTATATCATTGCAGGTATTGACTAGTGTACATTTAAATGATTTGCAGATTACATTCCTCTGAATGTATTCTACAACAGTTCTACTTGGTTTATGTTCCTTTAGATGTAAAAAGAAATTCACTTCATCTCTTTTCGTAGTCTGTTTGCAAGAGTAGAAATATAGATAAATGTGAAAAACTTAAACCTTTCCAGTAAACATGACCACACATCTGCCAGAAGCTACTCTGTGGTAGGACATATATACATTATGATTAACCACAATGTTATTAAGTGTTTTTAATCAATACTTTTGTTCTGAGTCACTGTTCCGTTAGTGACTTGTGTGATATTAAATCAACCTTTTGGGTCAAGGAGCCTGTGCAGACCTTAAAACCTTTCTGAACAATAATCTATCTATGCAAACCAGGAATTTTGGCTCTATGGAGACATGAAATAACATTGCAAGTTTGAAATTAGGAAATAGGAAGCAAAAATTTTTATATCAAGGTAATGAGGCAAGTCAAGACAGAAGAAAGATGTTAAGTTCTTCTCATTCCTAATCTCACTGCTCATGAAAGTGTCTCAGCACCACCTTCAATGACTGTAGTGGGAAGTATTTTCCTTCCTTGCCTATCATGCCCTGATGCAATTTTAATTCTATGGTTATAGTCAGTCCCTTTAAAACTAATATGTTAGATTCTGTTTTCTTCTTCAGAAATATTAGACCTGGGATTATATGCTCAAGCCATTTCTGTATAATGGCAAGCAGGACTCCTGGGGTCTGAAGTACTTGGGAGCTTCAGTGCTTTAAATAGTGATTGAAATAACATAAGTCTCACAGCAAACTGGGAATAAGCAATGTTTGTGCATGGCATATTATTTAATCATTAATTAAAGGGAGCTTGAAATTGAGGGTATAATTGGTGAATGGTAATGCCTATCCTTGGCTACTGTCCAATGTTTGCTGGCTGGGTGGAAGTTTGAAGCAGGGTTCTGTGTGGGCAGCTCTGGCAGTTTGTTGTTGTTCTGCCCTTTGTTTATTTTGTCCAGAGAATTACAGTGGTTACACCAAGAATTAAAACAGAATTGTCAAACTTTTTTTTTTTTTTTTTTTTTTTTTAATTAGACACTTTTCAATCTCCTGGAGCACTTGTTGATGCTCTAGGAGAGGATATCTATTTTGATGGTATTTCATCAAGATTGTTCCTTAAGTGGGTAGATATTAATCTAAATGCAATTTATTTTTGTGTTTCAAGATCATTGTCTGGCACTGTCCAAAACACTTGGGCTTTAGACTTCAGTTTTGAGCTTACATAGTAGGAGACATTGAGAGCACTGTAAGGTTCCTTTCATACCTTTCATGAATGTTCATAAGTTATGGTCTTGTGCCTTTGCAACGCACAGAAAACTATGGAATGAACTAAAGATCCAAGTTCTGTTAGACCATTTTTGTGCTAGCTTTACCATAATGAAAAGTTTGAACTGATGCATAGTTGACTTTTTTAACATAATCTTTCTTTAGTGTTACTTTACTTGGCCAAAATCAGTTTTGTATGGAAGCTGTTTTACAGCTTGTGTGGAATGAATTTGTGCTTTTGATTTGTTTCCTGATAAAGTGTTCTGGATTAGTAACTGTGAAAGCTGCCTTTATCTGGCATATTTTATGGTCCTTTTCTTGGGATTAAAGAGATAACAAAAGCAAATTGTCAGGGAACTACTAAACATGCAGAGTTTTTTCAGATTACCCGTGAGAGATGAAGTGGATAAGTTTGATCCTCATGATGTGGTGTCTGTTCTGTAAACAAAGGAAATATCTCATTCACAGATGTTTGTTTGGACATTTTCTCCAGAAGATGTTATCATATTTGAAAACCCCAAAAGTTTGAATGTATTTTGTACCTTGGCAACCAGAAAATGTACAGGCACTGTAAGAGAAATTCTGATCCTACATTTCATTATCCTGTCTTTAATGCAGAGGACACAGCTATGCTATGTTGTATCTTTTATAGAGATAGCAGGGTGCATTTTACAACATGGGAAAAAGAAATAGAAGATTCAGCAGGACAGTAACTTTTTAATGTTGGTAGCCGAAACAATAAAATCTGCCCTAGAATTACTACTTCCCAGCAGCAGTAATTCCAACAAAAACATAAAAGTACTATTGAGCAGCTTATATATGACTATATAGGAATATAAGATAGTCCCCTTTTAAGGTGAAAGATGGGGCAAAAGGGTAATGCTTAATGACTGCTACTGGCTGGTAAAATATTGTATGTAAACTAATAGAAAGGAGTAATCACTGGTTGAAGTGTTGCTAGGGTTTTTTTTCCTGTTTGTTTGGGTTCTTTTGGTTTTATTATTTCATCTCATCTGTTTCCTAAGTTTATTCTAAATGTGGAACCTTTTGAAATCCACTTTTAAGTGGTGTGTATATTTATCCTATTATTCATTAAAGAGTTTACTGAGTGTACCACTTGTTTAAATCTTTGAAAATGTACTCTCTGGGTTTTTTTTTTGTTTGTTTGTTTTGTTTATTTTTTTTTTGTAAATTGATTGTCAAAGTCATCCAGATATATGCAATGAAAGTCTGATATAGGAATAGAGATGGCCTTACGCTGTCAACACTGCTTGGGCCACAAGTTCAAAATACAAACTGCTATTAAGAAAACTGTCTGTGTCCCAGCCAAAACCTGAACAGCATCTGAAAGAAAGGGACTAAGTCAGCAGACAAAGAATGAATCCAAAATAGGTTGCAGTACTAGTCTGACCAGAAAAGATCAAAAGTTCCCATGTGAGCTACCGAGCAGTTGTACCTTACATGTAAGAGCTTTGGTACAATAAGGAAAGGAACAGACTGGCCATTAGCATGGTGTATGTCAGTGTACCACCAGTGGTTATCATGGGTGAATACGCAGTCTTGACATTACTGTGAGCTGGGCCTATCTGTGGTTCTGTCTTGCACATTTCTGCAGTTTTCCATAATATATAGCAGCATTCAATGCTTGTTTTATGTGTATGGATGTCAGTATCCTCTGAAATTGTATAAATAAACCAAGGAAATGCAGTTTCTTTCCAGGAGGTATGACACTTGAGTCAAGTGAAATGTCACCTCTTTGCTCTGCAATGGAGGCAGAGCATTACCATTATAATTGACCTGAAGATCAGTGCAATTTGTTTGCTTAGCAATCTGAAGGGAAATTTCATGCTACACCTGGAGCCCTCTGCAGAGGGCTAACCAGCCCCACCATATACATACATAACTGCAATTTTAGTATAGCTCCTTAAGTTGCTGCCATGAAAAGTGTATTGGGTTTATTCTTTAATACTTTGATTACAATAGATTATTCAGCAGCAGAGAGACCAGGCACAGCTGAGTAGCTTTTGCCATGCTTGTGGCATCTGGACTGCTGTTCATAACTTTGAGGAGGTACAAAATGACCACCTGATAATGTTGAAGTTGATGGTGCAGAAGTTGGAAAGGAAGAAAAGAAAAAGACATATCCCTCTGATGACTGATAAATCCTATTTAATCCTTCCAATTTATTTTCTGTCTTTCACAAGTCTATGTGAAGACCTTGTCAATGTTTTCAATTTTTTCTTTGAATTAATACAAGTAGTTGGTTTGTTCCATTTCCTGCCTTGAGGATTCTCTTCTTTTTCTTTGCCAGGTTCTCCAAGTCATCATTAACACAACTTGCTTTATGTGACTACTGTTCTGTTCTCACCTCCAAGATGCCATTTGGTTTGAACTTGAATAGAGAATTTTGCATTTGGTAATGTAAACTAAGGTTGTTTCAGTTTGCTTCCTTCTTGCCACTCCCCCCTCTAAGGTTTGCATGTTTTTGAAATCAGTCTTCTGGAAGAACATGAACTACCACAGACAATCACTAGGTAAAAAGTTATTTGTCAGTGAATTAAAATTTGGAAGTTAAATTTTTACTTATTAAATACTAGAAAAATACCAGAAATTGTAACAAGGCTTGCTGTTTTGAGATTTAGTTCCATCTATTTGAATCTCAGCTTTTATTATTATGCAGATTTTCTGCATTAACAATTAAATTTAAAAACCAAGAATGAATGAAAAGCATATAATGATCATTTAACCAAGGAAAGTGGAAATCTGGTAGTTTAGCACCTGTCTACATATCAAAAGTCATAGAATAAATTTTCAGGTTGTAGTCTTATAGTGTTGAGTAGGTGGAAATTAAATAATTACTGCTGTAACTATTTAAATGAGTTTTCTGTAATCTAATTTTAAAGCTTTAGCTTCAAATGATCATCTGCATTCCTCCTTTACCATGCCCAGTGCATCCGCTTAGACTTAGTTACATAATTCCCTTTTCCCTTGCCTTAAAGTGGACCAAAGTGATGATAGTGGTGTTGCACTGAATCAGGAAGTTAGTACGGCGTGATTTATTTGGAACTCAGGTGAATGTTATTTAGGTTTAAGTCCTGCTGGTGTGAAATTGGTCTCTTAAGGCACAGAGTAAGTCTGATCTAGCCTGTAAGTGCTGTCTCTTGCTGCCATTGACGTTTCCCTATATTTGTGCAAATATTCTACACTTTAGGGTGGCACTATATAGCAAACAGACTTGTGCACTGGGTTGTGTATTCCACCCAGGCTGTGCTTTTTTGCACATTTTTACATATTCAGTTGCTTCAGTTTATTTTTGTCACAGAAAATGCATATGCCAGAGCTGAAGGGATTTAGAGTAGTCCCTTTTAAGGTGAAGGGTAGGGAAAAGGGATAATGCTTACTGCTGCTACTGGCTGGCAAAGTCTTGTATGTAAGTTAATGTATTTTGCCTTTTTCTGTGGACAGATGGTAGTTTAAGGCAGTCCTAAAGGTACTTCTTCCCATTAAGATTTTTGTAAAGCAGCACAGCAAATTGTCACTTTGTACACTGTTCTAGCGGGACACTGTTTTTGACTGCTGGTCTGCTGTGCAGCACTGAAACTATGTGAATTATAGCTCAGCGCTATATCCTAGTGAATCAATATTTACAAGTGTCGGCAATCATACAGATCAGATTTCTGTGTGACCTCGCCTGTGAAGAATAATAATTTCAGGCATCTTAATATCCCTTCCTTTAGCACAAGTGTCTAAAAATAAAGGCTATGGTTGTGATTAATTTTGTGAAATACAGCGTGCAACTTTTAACTTGGCTGACTTGCGTGGATCCATCCAAACACCACTTCCTCCCAGCTCAAAAAGAAAATAATTTTCCTGACTCTGGTCTATTGCAGTCCTTCAACGGCGGCTTTCCAGCTCTGAGTGGCTGAAAGGTCTTCTGTTTTGTCCTTTGCTAGCTTCCTTTTGCTGATATATAAAGAGTTGCTATTTGCTCTGTGAAACAGCTTGATATGCACTTCTGTAGTGGCTCTGGGGAACGTTACTGTCCAAATACAGCAGCTGAGGTACCTTTGAAACTGAGGAGCCTTAACACCTGCCCTGGCAGGACTGACTCAGAGTATTTGGAGTTTCCACCTTGCTGCTGACCCCTATATTTCATCAGTTTTGCGGTTTGAAATTTAGACTTGGATCAAGCTTGTTTCTGAAATTATATTTATAACAGGAGAAGAAAGCGGGAGAATAAAATTATTTTAGAAGAAAACTTGTATAAAATTCCTGGGAATTAGTTTGCTAAGTACTCCCCAAGCCTCTGGTTTTTCAATTATGAATAGGAAAGCACTATGAGCAGCAGCTGATTTGCTGATCCATCTTCACTTCAAAGTCAGAGCTCAGGTGTTAATTTTGAGGGCTGAATGCTTTTTTTCACTAGAGCCTTTACAATTCTACCATTCACAGTTAATACTGATACTCTGCAGGGCAGGAAGTTTTACTAGAGAAAGAATACATCAAAGTTCATTCTGCTTTTAATGGAATTAGTAGAAGTTTAACTGTTACTTTTAAAAGGAGGAAGACCAAAAATATCTACGTGTAAATATGAATCTGTATGATACAGATTTACTCACACCATTTTGAGTATATTAAAAAGGTTGCCTCTTATTTTCTAAGGCATTTTCGTGGTTTCAGTTTCTCCATAATTAGTTTCTATTTATGGAAAAGATCAAGATAACTAGCTTGCAGATGTCTAAAAGATACATGTTTTTGCATGTGTATTCTTGCTTTATCTTTATGAAAATGCTTAATTATTAATGCTTTTTAAGGGACTGCGGGAGGTATACAAACTTAGGGGTTTTTTCTGTATGGTTAATACCAGCAGTTTAGTTCTTTGCTTTCATTTGTAAGTATTTCAAACTCTGCCATAGAAAGGAAAAATTGGCTTTTATATATTTAAATGCACATAAAAGATTAAAAGAATTGCAATAATAATTTTTTCAGTCATGTGCATCATGATAATGGAGCTGTAATATGAAAGTTCTATTTAACCAAGTGCTATTACTAGCATTTGTTTCTATCTTTCATCTTGGAAAAACGTTTTATTTCCAGTTTAAATTCTTACTGCATATTTTTAAGTTTCCTGGTATTATAAACACTTCTGTATCTCAAGAGGTTAGGTAGTTTATTGCTTTTGACTCAAAAAAATTCTTTCAGGCAGTTGTGCTGCTGAATTTTTAGTAAAACAATGTGTGTAATTAAAAACCAAAAAAGTTATAAATAAAGTCACTGCCACCCAGATCACAAAGTTGTGTGTTCAAATGCAAGTTCCTGTGCACTGTATTCTGTATGCTAGTATTGAATATTCTATTCTGTATAAATTCAGTATCAGTCAAAAAAAACTTTGTAATGCAAATAAAGTGTAACTATTCCCTTTTAATGGGATGCCAATAATGAAGTGGTAAATGCATAAACCAAAGTATTTAAGACATGTAGATATTCAAAGCACCATGTTAGTGTAGAAATGAAAGACACCATTAACACTGAGATACTTGTATTTAAAGTGTGAGCCCTTTTATAGAGTAAAGCAACCTCCATTCTTGACCTTCGATTGACCTCATGTGCCACACTGCCTTAAAGATGGAATATTAATGGAAATAGCCTTTATTTATAGTTTTCTGTAGGTAATATGGGTTTTAGTAGTAGCTTTTGTGTTTGTGCTATGCAAAATTTCCAGTATACTAATTTTAGACTTTATATTTTATCTTCCATTTTGGATTGTAAGGAGGGAGTGCTTTCTTAGGTTTCCTTTTCCTGTTAAACGCTTACATTTAGTGTAAAGAGTGAAATACAGATCTTTAATTATTAACAGGCCAAAGAACTGTTGAAAAATTAAAAAAACAAAACAAACCAACAGAGCTTAATAAAAGCTGTATAATCAAATGACATTTGCATAAGTTGCATTTTTACTGTTGTATTATCTATAAAATCTAAGCTGTCTGTAAATAATAGAATTATTTAAGGACTTGCCATTTTAAAAGCACCATCAAGTGGAATTGATAAAAAATCCCCAGGGTGTTGGGGATTTAATTGTTTTAAATGATGAGTATGGTATTATTTTCTAATACACCATCTGAAATCAGAGGAAATTTACTGTATATTTTGTTGAAAAAAATGTTCAGACATATATTAACCACAAAATCCGTGTCTTCTACAGAGTACAAGGAGAGTGATTTATTTTGAAAATGTCTTTTAGCTGGGTAACCAGGTAACTTACACTGTGCTGCATGAAAGAGTTTGGATTGCATTTTGTGAAGCTGAATTCCAGTGCAATGAGTGAAGGAAACAGATGGAGTAAGAGCAGGACAGATGGGTATCAAAAAAACTACAGCTGCTGTTTTCAGTGCCTGTGCATTAACTGCCATAAATCAATTTATTTTCATTTACTGAAACAGGAAAATCATAGATTTATTAAACCAAAGCACAGGTCCCAGAAACAATGTATGCTGAAAGCATCTATTTGTAGTAGTTAATTTGGGTACTAAATGAGCTACATCTAAGAATAAGTTTCTATGGCTAAGAAAGTAACCACCAGTCTAGTCATTTCATTCTGCCAGGAAGATTTTAACATCTCTCAACCTGTGGGGGAGAGATTAGTTGGTTCTTAGTTACTGTGTTGGACAGCTGTAATGTTTTCCTTGTGGACAAGAGGTGGTCTACTGAAGTGATGCAGTGAGTGCTGAGGGACTGCTCTGCCACAAGGTTTCAAGTAGCCTGTGAGGCAGTTGAATCTACAGAGCACAGAATCAAAGTTAAGAGTGCAGGAAGCCACTTTCTCCATCCTGCAGCAGCTTTGAATTGCAAGACTTGAAATGGTGGTTGAGAAAATCAAAACACTATTACTCTCTCTATATATAGATGCACCAGCAGACCTTATTTATGTGGCACAACTGCTCTGTTACATACTAGACCTTGACCTAATTTGATCATCCCTGTGGTTAAACAGGAAGTTCGGCTTAGAGTCAAGTAATTTCTCTCTACCTTTACTCCACCAGTTACTGCTAGCTTGTTGCTGATACTGTTGAATTTTTATATGAACACCTGTCCATTAGAAGTTGGATGATGGCCATCCAGACAATTTAGTTTAGAATGTCTTGCAATTAGCGGACTTGGAAAATTGTAAAATGCAAATAGAAATCGCCTTTGTATTAGAAATGTGTGAGAAATGGAGAATTTCAGGTCAGAATGTGTAATTGCTCTCTTTCTTGTTGAATTTATATCAGGGAGTTTTATGACTAGAGACGCTGCATGAAGTTGCCACTGTATTTTTGGTTCAACAAAGGCAGAAGTATGAAAAGGTCTGTAACTTGAGTATCTTGGAATTGGGTTTTTGTGATATTTTTATCACAGTTCCTTTTAAATATTCCTATGAATAGCTTGAACTAAAACATCACATTTAAGAAAAAAGTTACTGCTTAATTTTCTAATTGAAGAAAATATTAGTGGTTAGAATCACTAGTTTTTGTAACAAACGTAACTGAAGTATGGTATTTTCTAAACACATGTAAAAAGATTGGTTGGACTTTGGCCCTTAATCTGTTTAGTGCAATTTAGAGCCTGAAGTTTTTACCTTTGTTAGCTGGTTGTAGATTACCTTCCCAATATTGCCTCATTCAGGGTGAGCATTGTAGTACCAGCAGTTTACCTGTGCTGAAGCTGGGTTATGGTTATTGGGTTATGGTTCAGCCATCAATGAATTCGGTTCAAAATGCATCATCTTCTCCCACTGTTAAGCAAATTTCTGTTGGGTTGGGATGTAGCCTATGAATCAGGCAGATAGTTCAGAAGGGGTGTGATGGGATGAATAAGATGCAAGATGGTGTGCCTTGGTTTCATAACCAAAGTAGACAGGAAATCAGAGGTTGGTTTCCTTCAATTAGGAAATATTAGCAATTTCCATCAATTTTCAGAATGGCTTTATTTATACAGATTCAAATTTACTAGTTTTTTATTAATTTTTTTGAATTAAGAATCGTAAACACAGTTGTCTTTTTTTTTCAGTAAAGCTTCTTACGAAATTCTGTCTCTCCATAGTAATCGAGCTGCTTCTGCTTCCCCACTAATAAATCACTTTCCAGTCTGAATTTCAAATAAGACATTCCAGTCTGAATTTCAAATATTTCCTTTAAGCAGGTAGGAGATAAACTGTAAACTACAAAGCATTTTTAAGCTATAGGTCCAAAAGAGACAGTTTAAAATCTTGACCAGGGCTAAAAGAGTGAGAAACTATTTCTGATTTTTGTAATTAAAAGATGGAAAAGAATTGTATCTTATTCATTCTAAAGGCATAGAATTGCTTTATGAATTAAACTCAGACTTGTATTTACAATTTGCTGCTGTAATTCTTTTGAAAACAAACATCCTAGCAACATGAAAGTAGTAACCGTTAAATCCCTATTAAATGTAATGGCCACTAATGAGTCTGCCCTAATAGATAACCCTTCAGCCCATTGAAATCTGGCAGTGTGTAGTGTCAGGAGCATCTTGATACCATTATGGAAGAGCAGTGTAATTGTTCTGGTGTATATAAGTTAGACTTGAAGAATCCTGGGAAAAGGAAAAGGCCATGCTGCTGTCAGTCCTTCTCATCAGTAAGTGTAAGTGATGTGCAATTTTGTTTATGTATTTGATTTGTATTCAGCCCAGGCTGAGATTGCCTTTTCTCAAACTGCCTGATCATTTTGAATTCCCTGGAAGGAATGCTTTTAGAAAAGAGAGCAATCTTGCACAGTGCTCTTGCTGATGACAAAATCTGGGGCTTCTCGCCCTGACATACAGACTGTAAGAATGTGTATGTACTGCGTAGAAGAGGGACCTCCTGGCAGACCTCAGCTATTATGTGATGAACACTGTTATCCAGGGACTAAGGCTAATATAAGTTTCAGTAGAAGAAAACTCTCTTAAGTGGTCAAAACACAAGTGCTTGGTCTTGTTTCTACCCACTCTTACAGATGGTGTGCTGGTTTAAATGTTTCCTGGAGCTCCCATCCCTGTAGGTTTGGTTACACTGTTCTGCAGAGGGAGAGTCCATACGCTTTAGCTTGTCAAGGTGGCTGTGAAACAGCTGTGGGGCACACATGGCAAAAGAAAAGTCACAATCTTCTTACAAGTACAAATGAGAATAAATGCCCAGTATTCACTGGTTTTGGAGCATCTATCAAGAGTTCATTGTCCTGCAAAATTCCCATACAGGGAGTTACTCTTCCCAAAGAGTTGTTTCTTCCTGTATTTTTGGCAGGCATTTGATCATTAAGTTGAGCTTCGTCAGGTAATCGAACAGTTGAAACAAACATTGGAAACAAACAATTCTGAACATTATGTGCTTATAATATATCTGAATTAGTCTAAGGGACTAGTTAGTAAGTTAACCAAGCAGCAGATTCAATTCTGTATGTGAAATTAGAGTTTTATATTTAGTTGTAGGTATAACTTTGAGATAATGAAAAAACTTTCAAATATATTACTTTAGTTTGGTTCTGCTTTGTTATTTCACCGTTAAGTAAAAATGAAACGTAAAGTTCAATGTATTTGTTGGTGTTAACACCATTTCTGTTGTATATGTGGGATTCTCGCTTATATTCCGAATTACACACTCCAAAATATTTGGGAAAAAAAAAGACCTCCAGAAAGCAGTCTTTCTCCTGACACTGATTGTTCTTGTTGAGATTATTGAGATTCCAATTTCTGTACTAGGGAAAAGATGGAGGTATAAATAAAGCGTGAGGTTAATTTTAAAATTTTTAAGCCATGGCTAAAGCGAGTTTAGATCACTTGGTGGGCTCGAGTGAATGTAGGAACAAGCTGAGAGGAGGTGGTTAGGTCCATACAATCAAAAATAAGCTTAGACAAACAGGACTATGAAGAAACGTGTAAATTAAAGTGTAAAGGAGCTTACCGAAGACAGAACAGTGATTATTATAGATAGCATAGCAAAAAACCCAAAGGAACAGGAAAAAAAAAAAAGTGGAAAAGGGAAGAGAGGTTTTCTAAAGTTAATGCCTGACTTCTTTTGTTCCAAACTTTGCTTCCATAATCCTCCCCCTTTTTTTTTTTAAAAAAAAAAACTTCTCACTAAATAGTCATGTGAAAAAATTGCTGCAAGTAATCAGAAAACATGAAATGTCAAACTTTTTGTGTGAAGGGAGGGAATGTAGGGGCAGTATCTTGAAAGATTTCTGGAACACTGAAGAAGAAATAGGATGGAGAGTCTGAAGATATTTTTTGAATATTTAACTCTGGCAGTAAAGTGTTAATAATTTAGAGTGAAACAGGAATCAAAGCACCTTGTTGTATGTGTATGGTTACTGAAGGACCACCTGTGAATCAGATAATGTTTCAAATATCCAATTCTGAATATCTGACAATACCTTTTTCTTCCTGTAGACATCTATATTAGCAGAATAATAACTCATGTTGTTTTTCTTTGGATACTTTAAAAGTTTGTATAAATAAAATTTCCTACAAATACGGAATACTGGCTGCAGACACAAAGTGTTAAGTAAAAAGCCTTGTAAGGAACCTAATTGTCTGATGAATGTTCTGCAGAATGGATATCATGATACATCCTCCTACTTAGCAATAGGAGAGGGATGTATAACTTAGGAGGGGGGTATATAACTAAATATGTCATCAGAACAATGAAGATAGTGTTTAAGGCACATCCATTTTCCCCAGCTCTTTTTTTTTTTTTCTCCAGACATCCAGTTTACTAAAGAATTCATCACTGCAAAAGGATGGTGCCTAGTGTATGACTTATTTTGTGCTAGTTATCTTTCACTGCTAGTGTTTATGCGACCGTATTCCCTTGACTCCATCCAAACAGAAAGGTGGAAGATCAAATGCCATTGTATGCCCTTGCATTGGAAACTAAGTGTTCCAATGCTTAGTTTTTACCATGCATTTACTCAAGCCAGAATAGCTCAGTAAACAGTAATATTTTTAATCAAGCATAAATCAGTTATGACCACTATCATAATTGCTATTCTTAAAGCTAAGGACTGATGAACTGTTGATGACGAACTAAAAACCGGTGGCTATGCTTAAAACTTTTAGAATGAAATGTTTTGTTGTTTCTATTTTCTGTAGCTGTTTCTGTAAACCTGGAATTGAATCTCAAGTGTTGGTTTGTTCTGATGGTCTTTCCATTTGGAAATGTCAAATATTTCAGGAAAAATTTTATTCTTAGAAGACCTCCAGTTGCAGCCTTTTAAAGCAAATACTTTCCTTGCAAAGCTGAATGGAATTCTAAATGTATCCCATTCTAAGCTTTGATCTTTTTTTTTTTTTAAGGCTTCTATTAAAATATGTGCTCAGAGTTAGGAATAAAGCTCAGCATCTTAAATTAATCTAAACTACTCTAATAGAGTACTGTGCGTGTGTCTGTCTCTACGTGACAATGTACGTCTAATAAATCCAACTATAAATATCCATTTCTTCTGTAATGACTGTTTCATATTGTAAGTAGGGCATCTGTATGCTGCCTGAGATGAAGTGGTTGCTTCTTCATTGAGTAGCATCAGCAGAATTTTGACTGCTTTTTAGGTAGGTGTTCATTGCAAAATTCATGCCATCCTCACAAAACTGAAGCTTTTCTATGTTTACATGAAATAATGACAAGGGTCTGATCGTGCAGCCTACAATTTTTTGAGTTACTTTTGCTTTGTGCCGAAGTCAGAAAAAATTTATCACAGGTCAGGGACTTAACTGGCTTTTTGTGTTTGTTGAGCACTGCAATTCCATGCCACCTTGGCTTACAATTATGTTTCTGACATCTTCCAAAGCTTCTGTGTTAAATGCCGCGACAAAGGCAGAGTATATTTTAAACAGAGAATTATCATAATATTTTTACAGTCTCATAAAGACTTTTGGCCTATCTGATCTACAGTTTCATCTTAATGCATTTACATTTTCCCTATATTGCCTACACATACTGAATTTAGAGGAGACTTCATGAAGTGTCTGCTTTTGTTACAGTCATTTTACACTTCTTTCATCATTATTGCGTGAGATTTGTGTTGAGTATATAATTTAGCTTGCTTCTTGCTCTGTGTTCAATCAAAGCATGAATCTTCTGCCATAACACTTTCATAAAAAAA
>VXBU01006862.1:0-61381 GCA_013400315.1 Bombycilla garrulus | reverse complement strand
AGGCAAGCACTTGGATAGGACATAGGTGTTTCAGCATGGTGTGCCAATGAGAAATGTCATATTTGTTGTATGCAGGTTTGAATCCCCTGGAGCTTAGCAGTGTCTTAAATTTCTTAAATGGCTGATGAGTATTTGGTTGTTTATGTGAAGGGTTTCAGGACTTCTGCCAGCAGATCATAACACAAAAGCTCCTGGACTGTTAAGACTGTTTTTGTGCTGGCTGTAAGTTCCAAGGGAGAACAGGCAGGGAGTCAAAATTGCTGCAACAAACATGAAATCCTGGCTATGCTGACTTCAGTGGGAGTTTTGCCATAGATGGCAGTGGGCCAAAGCTTTAATCCAGACACAGTCCTCCCTTGTTGATAATCCTAGTGTATGCCCTAGGGAAGCATTTTCTTCATTGCTGCCACCCAGACTGTGTTTGTGCAGAGAAGATGTAAGTCTTATGGTGTCACAATCACAGCACTTCTGGGAATGAAATTGGGACAGAGGAGAGAGAAAACCTTAAGTGTGGACACATGCTGTCTTATTGCCTGTGTCCTGAGTCATTCCCAGGAACATGGATCAAGCACTCTGACCTGAGCAAGATTAGCTTCTTGAGCCTGCAGAGGAGGGAGTCGTCAACAGCTGCAGCCAGTGTGTCTCCCAGTCCCTGCTTCTGTGTTTGCAGATTACCCCTTTAGTTACACTTTAGGAATGTGGAGGAACAGTACATTCATTAATTCAGTCCTACTTAGCCCATGCAGTCTGAGTTATCATTGTAAATGTGATCTAGCAAGCTATTCTCAGAGCCACTTGGTAATTTTTTGTGTTAAATGACAGCAGCAAATGGGAAGTGTTTGATACTTTTTTAGTTATGAGGAAGGTGTGTGATGCAGAACATCAGTTTTGTGTTTAATCAGTGCTGATTGAAAGAGAAAATGGTCTCAAGGTGTGCTGGAGGAGGTTTAGATTGGATATGAGGGAAAAAAATCTTCACCGAAAGGGTTATCAAGAACTGGAACAGGCTGTCCACTTAAGTGGTTGAGTCACCATCCATGGAAATACGTGAAATATATAGATGTGGCACTTAAAGACAAGGTTTAGTGCTGGACTTGGCAGTGATGGGTTGATGGTTAGACTTGACGATCTTAAAGTTTTGGGGGGTTTTATGATTCTATAAGAAGAAAACTGGCTAAAAATAACTCCTTGTCCTTTGGAAAAATACATTTTATTATTTCTGTCAGGTAAAAGTGTTCCCGTTAGAAATATTCTCAAGTTGTCTGTTTTCTGAAAATATTTATTCTCTTACGCATCCCATCTAAAACATAATTTTGCTGCTTTGTGAAATATATAGTCAGAAACTTTTAAAATTCTGAGTTGTTTAGAGTTGTAATCAGTTTTTATCCTATCAAGTACAAAATAATAAACCATTACTGCTTAACAGTGCTGGAAATAAAAATAATCTTTGCTGCGTGTTACTGTCTTAAGTCTTCATCTAAAAAAAAAAGTTAGAAAAGTAATTAAAAACATTTTTTGGGGAGTTTTTGAAGGGTTAGTGTTTGCTGCCTATCTTTATATATTTCAAGTGTATGAAAAGAAATTGCTGTTGCTGCTTCTGTGGTACCAGAAATTAAATTCAAAACTTGTTTGCATCATCAACAGTTATTAATTTCATATTGAAGGTGGAACTCAGTATTTTTATCTGTAATAAGTGAGCAGATTTGTTAACTTCAAAGCGTTGCTACAGTCGTTTATCCCATACGAATGAGAATTTATGGGCACAATACATGTATCCATTATGCTTATATAAACCTTGTGATAATTTTATAAAAAACCCCATAATAATTAACTTCACAGAAAATTACCACTTTCATTCTCTTACTTAATCTTCACAAAACTTAATTGCTTTCTACAAACATCATAGGTGGTGGCAACCCAAAGAGTGCTTGCATGTTGCATAATCATAATTTTGGGGTCTAAATGTGAGATACTATGCTAGCTGAGCATTATTCTGGATTTGCATCTCAATCAATCCCTTCAACAGCTTTTGAATCTTTGAATCCTTACAGCATTAAATTCCTCCATAGAATTGAGGTATTAATGAGGTAAATAAAATATTTCTGGCATCATACAGAACAATTAAGTCAGTATAAACATGAAAGATGTATTCTGAGATAATGTTTCTGGATTCTGATATCTTTAGGGTGTATTTTGGGAGTAGAAATTACCTGGTGCTTCTTCTGCACCTGACAAGAAGTTCTGTTTGCATTTTATCTTTTCTGTAATTTATAGAAAAGGTTCGTCTTTGAGATGACATGTTCCAGGAAATAGTTTTTGTTTAGGCTGTAAGACCTCTTTGTCTGTGTGTTGCTTTTACTATTATGTATTTTCTGTAATCTGTAAGCCTTGTAACACCTAAAAGTGCACTTTCAATTTACGTCCAGAAGAGATTAAGACTTGCTTGTAAACATGATTGAAGGATCTGTAAACATAAAACAAATACTTTTTAAGTAGTATGAGATTTTTAAGAATAACAAATTATGGTGACAATATGGTCTGTTACACCAAAAAAGTGACAGAATTTATAAATCCAAGTAATGAGTTGCAGAGAAATAAGGAAAGGAGTACATACTTTGGGTGTCAGTAGAAATAGATGATGCATTTCAGTTTGAATTTCATTCTCAAATAGCAATATATGAGTGAAGATGTGTCTCTGGGTTGTTTCAAAATAGAAATGTGTAAATATTAAAAACAGTTTATATCATATGAGAGGGTGGAGAAAAAGACTATGAACAAATTCTCTGTGGTGAGGTAAATCAACATGCCCTCAAGTGGTAACAATCAGATATTTAGCAGTGCTAGATCACTTCTTGTATATTTGTCCTTTTTTATTTCCTTTTTTCAGATGTTCGGCAAAATCCTATTGAGTTGGGGGCAAGAATAGCTCAGCTGCAGAATCACTCTCTAATTGCAGACATCACTGTGACTGCTTTTGAGATCAATTGCATTCATGGCATTGCTCAATATTACCAATGGAGGTAATAACAAGAGTATTGCAAATCCTGGCAGTGTACAGTATATCGTATTGGATCAGTATGGATGCAATGCTCAGGTTTATCCTCAGAAACATATATGTGAAGGTTCTGATTCTTTAGATTTATCTGTGACATTAGGGTCAAGTTTTTGTATGTGTGCATCTTTATGAGTTCTAGCATTTACTGTAGGCTTGTTTTGTATAACAGCATAATGTATCCCTAATTGTTATTCTTAGTGGGTTTTTTGCTTCCTATTTTTCAGAAGCTATTTGAATGCCAAATAGTAGTAATCATCTGTCAGATAATAGATAGGAACCTGGGATTGTAAGTAAATGTAGCTATAGTACATGCACTTCAATAGTAATTAAACCACACTGACTCTGAGGTCATAGTCCAAGTGATTTACTTGGCTCAAATCATGAATAGATCTTGTCAATATGAAATTTTTTTAATTCCTTGATTTTGTCTTGCGTAGAGAATAACTAAGTGGCTCTTATTCAAAAGAGAATTTCTATCTCAAAATTCACACAGCATAAAGAAAGCCTTTTGAAAAATTTGACTGTCCACTATTGGAATACTGTTCGAAATTGCTCTTGTGTTAATTACGAAGTGTTTCATTAGTTTTATGAAGAATTTTGTAATAAACATATCTTAGATCTAAGGCAGGAAACAAGGATATATTTACAGTTCCCAGAACTTCTCAGTGTAACAATTTTCATTCAGTTGCTAGTAGCTTAGCCGAAGTTTTAAACTATTTGGGCTGAAATGTGTTGTGTACACACTTTAATTATGTGGGAGCACACTATTCTTCTCCAACTGTATCCTTGCCTGCCTCATTCAGGTCACAAGATGGACAGTACTGATTTAACAGACTGCAAATATGTCATTTAAAGATGCGCTTCATTAGGTTTGTGGCTCCCTGGCTCACTGCTGCATTCAGGTCATTCTCTGAATATGACACTGTTGATTATCTCATAAGACTGATGGGATCAAAACTACAAATGTTAGTGTCCACATTTTATAAATGTTTTAAAGTGTAGTACTGTGGCACAATAATATATCCTCAAAGCACAGACCAGTTTGAGTGACTAATGTGAAACACTCATTATTGTGAAATACTAATTTCTCAAATAATACAATTTTTAATATTTGTCCAGAGCTGGTGTTTTCAATACCAGCAAGTGAATTCATTTAACTTGTACCTATGAATTCTTAAAACTTCTTCAAACCTAAGCCTTTGTGTGCCAGACTGTATGCTCAGAATACACCTCAGTTTTGACTGCAGTGGCAGGAAGCAGTGGCAAAACATAAAGAAATTCAGTTCTCTGCTCTACTTTCTTTAGCATAAGACCTAGACCTTCTTTCATTTCTGTAGCAAAGGAAAGTGGGATTACAAACATCAAGGTTATTCTCTACACAGCTGGTTTTGATCCTCTGCATCTCATCTTTTCTGTGCACTGCAGTGAAAAGATTTTTCTTTTTAAATTATAAAGTGCTGACTTGATATTTCACAGATAAATAGGAATCAGCAAGACATGTTTAATTTTCAGTCTAACACCCGCAGAAGAAGTCATTTTATTTAAACAATATGGAAATCTTGCTTATAATCTTTCTTCTGGTTTTTAGCTTAAAACCCCCATTGTCATTTTTACTCCAGTCACTTGCAAAATGCTCATGTTGGGATCTACATGCAGGGCAACCCATGCCATTTTTTGTTTTAAAGTTATATTAGTATTTCAGGTCCACATTGAGAAACACTGGATTGACCTAATGGCCTAATTCCAGAATTCTTGTCTGGTTATATTATTGTCAACACATCTTTACTAAAAAAAGTGATTTGATGATAGAAGCTGGAAATTTCTGAGTAAATTGACTTTTTTTTTTTTTCCTGTTCTCATGTAAGCAGCCTACTTTTGAAAATTTTGAAATACAGAGCCAAGAGTTTCTTTTACAAGGCAGGAAAGTGGACAAGCCCATGATCTGGGACTAAAATTCTGGATATGCGGGGCTCTGCTGCTGAGACTGTTTAACCACCCATGACCATGCAGTCCTGCCCTAATGTGGTAAAGGACAGCTCTCTCAACTGTATTGTTGAAATATATGCTATACTGACATAGGCATACGAACTTGGGAAAACGTTTTTTTCTCGAGAGTTATTTTTAACCAGGATCAGTTCATGACAGTTTATAGCAGAATTTCACAAGCATTTGCAGTGCTTTAAAGGAAAGGCAGGAACTTCTTAAGCCAGCTTTTCTGACGAGTCCATTGAATGTGGAATTACAAGTTAAGCATTGCAATATGACACCTAATTAACATCCTAAATCCTGTCTGTTTGTGCAGTTAGTTACAAATACTGTCAGTTCAGGTCAGGATTATAATTTTGTTTTATCCAAACTGACTTAGATGGAATCTGTGTTTATGGCAGCAAAATGGAGCTATCTTGCTCAGCTTTTATGTATAAAATGGAAAAGGGTGGAGATCAGACATTGAATAAATCCACAGGCAGAATGCTGCTGCTGCTGTTGATTGGTTTGTTTTTCAGAACAGTTCTAAGTGTACATTATGGGACATAAAACCAGATACACAAGATAGTATATTAACATAAAATAATCTTCAGAAAAATGAGTATCAAGAACAAAATGAAAAATTTTTATACCTTGTCATTGGGACAGTATGAATCCGTGGTCAGGTGTGATCAAGCTGAAAAGAAATCTGATCCATGAGATAAAAATAGAAAATCAGTTTTGTGCGTGTTTTGATTTTTGGAAATCTTCATACTATACATCTAATTTATCTTTTAAGTTGTCCCACAAGACTTGGGAATAAGGCTGCAGCCTACGCTTCATTATGAGCTACAATGCAGGGGGCATGACCATGTCAAGAACAGAATATTCGATACTCTGGGAATAAACTGAGTCCTATGTCCCTAGAACATGGCATTTCAATATTAATGGGTGGGTGAAAAGTTTCCTTTTTTTTTTTTTTTTTTTTAAAGAAAATAATTCTTTTGGGAAAGCTGAGTGGCTAATTTGTTTTGTTCGTTTGTATCTCATATGGCTTTTACCATCTTCTGTGCCTGATTAATGCATCTCTAGGCCACCAGGGAAAGGGACTACACTAAATAATTACAAAGGTTGTTCTAAACATTAAGTATCAGTGAGAAGCAAAGATTGGAGAGCCTCCATGTGTTAGGCAGAATGAAGTTTTCTTTTACTCTTTAAATAGCATTGTGGAAAGATGGCTGGTTGTAAAGTTACAGGAAACGGAGAAGTTTTATTCATATCCTAACAGAAGTTACAGCAGTATGGAAATTATGGGGGAAAATACAGTTGTTGCTCCCTGGATGCAATGTGGTTGGCATGCTCAGGACCTACTCCAGGATGATTCCCCACACCCACACTGTGCAACCATGGCATCTGCTAAAGGGGATGAAGTGGAGAGTGGAGCAAGGTGGGGACTCTGTGGCCAGGCTCTGTTGGAATCCTTGCAGGGAGGGGATGGTACTTTGCAGCTGAGAAGCCACATAGCATCTGTCAGCTGGGGAGAGAGGGGAGGATGTCCTGCTGCTGAGCCAACAGCTGTGGTGAAATCCCTCTCCTTAGATGAACTTTGTTCATTATAGCCTAGCTGTTATATCAACACACACCTCCATCCCAAAGTGCTCCTAAAGTACAACCACCCCTGTCTGGGAATGTGTTCTCTATCTTTCTTAACTGTATCTTTAAAAGCGAAGTGAGAGAATTTTACACCAATCAGTAAAAAAGGGTATGCATGGCTAAAGTCACTCAGGCACCACCTAAACACCAAGAAATTGTATCAAAGTAAGCTGAGAATGGAAGGAAAGTTAGGGAAGACTCCATCATAACTCTTGGGATCAGTCAACAGGCTTAATCTATTTTTTCTCACAGATAGGGATGACTATTTGGTAAGAACCATGCTCTGTATGTGCTAAATACTTTTATTGGGGATTAGAGCTTGTCTGTATATTTCTTCGAATATGTTTTTGTGGTCAGATATTATCACTGACAATCCTGGAAACTTAACCTGTCACAATTTTTATTAATAAAGAGTGTTATTCTGAGTCAATAGCTGATGTGAGTCCTTCACAGGCACTGGCAATCATTGGCAGGGGGTAACATACTCAAATAAAGAGGAACATTCACTAAGGAGTCATAAAGTGGAAAGACCTGCTGAAGGGTTTCCCTTATGGTGTAGGTGTGTCCCTGAATAAGTCAGTTGAGCCACCCTCCAGTCCAGCAGGACTGCTCACTGAAGGGTCTCCCTGACAGGACACTGGCAGACTGGTTGGGCACAAGGATCTTGGCTTTCTTGGGGTGCTGACAGTCAAATACGAAGACTGGAGTAAAGCAAAGGGTAAATGAAATCTCCCCTTTTCATGTGACACAGTGCTACAATCTGTAGTTTATTACAGCTAAATAGAGGTGGTGGTACCAAAAAATAAGTCAGCAAATCATACTGAACTGCACCCTGAAACAACTGTTTTACTAAGTGTCTTCTAAACTATCATTCAGAATTTCTGCTATTTTTCAATTTTATGCAATTATTTGGTTTTGTAAAACTTGATGTTTTTTGTAATTGTCAGTTTTTTGTATTAATATAACCATACCCTTCATAAATCATAGAATAGTTTGGATTTAAAAGGGACCTCTAGTTTTAAACCCTCTCTATATATAGGTAGATTAAAAACATTAAAAGTAAGCCTTCTTGCATATTTCGATAAACCCATTACTGAAGGTGAGAGGGAGAACTCTAATTACTCTTTCTCACTAACTACTTTCATGACACTGCCTGAAGACTCTAATCAAATGAAGAGATTTTGTCCTGCTGAGCAGCTGTAAGAAGGTTCTGAACTAACATTAAATGTCTTTCAGCAAAATATTGTCTACATCTGTATAAGAAGTTTTATTTTCTGTACAATACTGTACAGAAAGAAGTATTTCTCTAGAAGTAATCATTCAGCAGCATTTGGAATTATTCAATAGATTGCCAAAAGGAAAAAGAAATCTTTTAGATAATGTAGAGTTGCACTGTCAGCCAATTAGATATTATTAATTTTTGTTAACTTCATGGAGCTTGCTTTAATGCTCAGGAAAGAAGATGGCAAAACTGAAAACATAAAACTGGTTGCAAAACTATTTTTATAACCCAAGGAAACAATAACTCTATCCTGGAGGATTAAAGTCCCAAATGTCTGAGATTCATAGATAAATAAAATATAACTCTTCTTTTTTCCAGTGAAGCATGCACATTAATCCTATGTGTATTCTTTACCAGCAATTGGAAGTAAGCTTGGCAGAATTTTTGTTCTATAACCGGTGCCACTTATCTACTACATCTTTGTGGAGTACTATTGCAGGCTTACTAAAATGTCTTTGAAGAACTGCTGACATATAGAGATTGTACTGATGAACCTATCCTAGCAACACAGAGAAAAATACACCTCAAGGAGGTTCAATTCACTGGACCACTAGAATTTATTTAAAAAGTAGCAGTTTTCCCTGCTGATTCCTATGTTTCTAAAGGGAACCATAAGTAGGAACAAAAGGGGACAAAGGAGGGAAATCCCATGATTTGTAACTTGCTTTCAGTACTTTATCTTCACTGCCAGATGACCTAAAGTGGTCAGCAAGTGCATCTGAAGAAGTCTAAGATAATAGACCATCAGGTACCCATAATGTAAAAAGTATTTGGAAAGGAGATATAAGGTCTGACATCTTGTGACCAAATAGCTGTACTTGTACTAGAAATCATTGTGATTATTTTCCTTTTAAAGAGCCATATTAAAATACTTTAAGCATTTTTCTTGATCTTACTCAGGCACTCATGAAAAGTTTTTTTTTTTTAGCTTAAATAGTGAAGGTTATGTCTTTTCGCAGCATCTCGGAAATGCATTGCAAGATTCACTGGCAAATCACAGTGCCTTAAAAAATGTGGTGTGAACATTAAATCCAATGACAAAACAATCTAAAGTGAAGTTGCTGTGGTGGTGCCTTGCTGTTGCTCGGAAGCTGACATCAAAATTGAGTTAAAGACACCTGTGTTAGACAAGAAGCTTCCATAATGAGGCTGTAAAAATTTTGAATTTTCAGAAATTGCATAAAAGTGTATGGAATAGTTAATAATGTATCTTTCACTAGCAGCATATAGTTTCTTAATTGTGGCTAGCTACTGACATGAAATGTGTTACAGTTCCCTGTGGGATGCTGTGTGCGCTATTGTCTGTGGCTTCATCTACACCAAGATAATGCACAAAAAAGGGAAATATATCAGCTTCTAACCTGGAAGGAAAGAAGACCCAAAAATTGTCCACATGCAATATACCTCTGGAGAGATAATAAGCTATGTAACGAGTTCATAGATTTCCAGCTGGAAAAAAAGTGTTAACTGTTACAAGATGTGAGGAGTGATGATACTAGAATAATTATTCATATTATTGGGGGAGAGATAATGGCTACAAAATATGCAAAATTAATACAAAAAAATGTCAAAATATTTTTGATTAAAAGAAAAACCAACACACCAACTTTTCCCTCCTGTGTTTATTTTTCTTTCTTCTCATTAAGATATATTCTAATTACAGTATTTTTCCACTCTTCTGAGTCAGTATTGTGCTTCAAATGCTTTTTCATTCTAAACCACTTTACCCACTGCACTATTCCCATTTTGCAGATAAGAGTGGTACTAACACAAAGATCAAAGGACACTGGTAAGAGAATGAAACTAGCAATTCCATGAGAAAATGTGAGATCTTTCCTGGAAAAGAAGATATGGCTAACTTGTTTTATTATCCATTAGTGGGAATGAAGCAAAATTTAAAAAAAAAAAAAATTCCTTTGTACATTCTTAGAAAGTTGTTTCCCAAAGAGACAAATTCTGAATGGTTTCTTTAAAATCCAGTGGAACTATTAATTCTAGCAATCATTGAATTTTGAATCAGATTGTTGCTAGTATTAATAGTATTACTGCCTTTGAGTTTAGATTAAATTAGCTATCAAGGGTGAGTCAGTGTAAAACTCATCCCTCTGCAGAATGGTTTTTGTGAGTTTGTGTGTCATTTTGATATTATTTCACTTCTAATTCTTAGTGCTAGAGATCTAAGCAGTAATTTGATGTGTGTTGCTGGGTGACTGTGTGCAGCTGGGCAAACATTTTACATATCTCAAATTTGTAAAGGAGCTTTGGAAAACTACTGCCTTTCAACAAGGGCAGGTCTCTTGTATTCATTGCATATCTCTCAATACCTGGTGTTTACCTTTAAGTCACAGCTGCTAAATGAGGGTTTTCAAAAAATTGTTGGGTCCTTCAGGCTGCAAGAAGTTTGAAGACATGAGCAAATGTATGCCAAGTTTCAGAACGCTGTAATAACCAGAAAAGAAAGTGAAAAGGCTTTAGGTTCTTGGCATGTGATGGGAATCTCTACAAATACTTGGAGGTAGGTTATGTGAAAATTCTGGGGCTCTGGAAGAGGTGTGTGATGTGTAAACTGTACACTTTCATTTTGTATATTTTGCTTTTCCTCTTCTCCTTCCCAATAAATCCCTAGGAGTTTTAGAATCACCCTGCAATGATGTAGCAATTTAATAAATGATTACTATATTGCTTCAAACAGTGCTTGGAATACTTGGAAGAACTGAGTACAAGAAACATGAAAAAAACCCATCTACTTTTCCTATTATGGTGTTCCTTATTTTGATTAGGCGGAGGAGAATAGGATCTTCTTGTTTGGTTATTTTAGCTGGTCAATGGTTGAGATTGTACTACCTTTTCTCAGTAGTCTTAGTTGGTCCTGAAGACAAAATAACCCCCAATATTTATACAGATTTTAAAATTCAGTTGTTTCATGCTGTTTGCTTTTGATGAATGTTTTAGCAAAGGAATTTTACAAGAGTGTTCAAGGAAGAATACAATTTAAGTTCATACTTGAGAGGAGGGTATTTGGAGAAATCTTATGGTTATGATAATAATGTTCAGGCAAACACTGAACAAAGTCTAACATGTGGCTTAATTAGTTTCACAGACTAAATACCGAATAATAAACATTCACAGTGGGATTGAGCTACAAAAGAGGAACTGTTTGCAGAAATTATTCAGCAAACAGTTGTAATGAATAACAAATATTAGAAAATGGTGATCTACACATAGACATTTGATTAGTAAGTAAAAAAGGTAAAAAATTATGAAGCAAATAATGAATGGCAAGTAAATTATTAATAATTTTCACAAATTTACTGTTGCAATCATGTGCTGACTTTGACTTTGTGTAGGTAGGTGATTTCTTCTCACTGGTTTTGTGGTTATTTTAACATGAGTTAAATGAGGTTCTGAGTTCAAAATGCAGATACTGCTCACAAGAGTAATAAACTCTAGTAAATCTTAAATCCTAACCACTATATTGCTGTAAAGGCATTTATCTAAAATAAATTAAAAGGTGTATTTGCCTTCAACTGTATAAAAGTGCTGGTAGACTGTGTTGGACCATTTATGTATCTGAAGGTAAGCATGTCCCCAGGTGTGTGCTGGGTCCTGGGATGGATTGCACACAGGTAGCTGGTACAGGCTGGGTGGTCACAGCTAATGAATGAGAAGAGCATGGCCCAGGTTCTCATTTTTTGAAGTACAACATAAACTGAGGTACCAGTTTCTGGTAGTAACGGCTGCATGTTTCCCTGTGCTTTAACAAGAGGTGTTTACAGCTCCCATTATCACAGTAGTTGAAGATGGAAGGCATCTCTGGAGGTCAGCTGGTCCAGCCTCAGGGCCACCTAGAACTGTTTGCCCTGACCACATCCAGTTTGATTTTGGCTTTTTCTGAGGATGGAAGGTGTGCTTTCAGTGCAATTGGGCTTTCATGCCAAAGGGGTGAATGCTGCTGCTGGATTAACATCCTTGGTGGATCCCTAACCATCATAAGTGGTTATATCCTACTTATATGCTACACAGTGAATACGGTGATATTTATTGGCTGAGCATCATAAAAGAGAAAATGGAACTTCAGTGTCATAGGAAGTTACTTTAGGATTTCTTGGCCTTTAATTAGTTACCTGGGAATGGAATGAGTACACACATGTGGTGCAATGATTTCTCATTATTTAGAAAGTTCTTGTGAGAAATCGTTCTGAAAATTAGAAATAAACACATATATAAATATTTATTACATTAAAACACACTTTTAAGCAGAACAGTAGAACAACTACATTACTTGAGTCACACGCTGCTCATAAATAAATAAAAATTATGTCTTTTTCGATGGCAATGTTTATCAGTAAAAATTATTTCTAAAATGTCTTACTGGAATAAAGTATTCAGGAACTGGAGTTCTACAAAAATGAATAAATAGTAAAATAACATTCTCTGGGAAATTCAGAGGACTTGTAGTTTGTGAATCCATAAATTGATCTATGATTATCAATAACTGGTCATTTTTTGTACTTTTCTCACATTTTTATACACAATAAAGCCAAAATGCACTTTTGAGGTAATATTTCTTCCCACATGGCACAAGGAGATATGCTGGTTGTATAACTGACTCTATTACTTTCAGATCCCAGTTTGTATACCACTGAGAGTAAAATGTATTATAAACCATACATCTATATCATGCATTTAGAGAGAATGATAAATGATAGTCTACTACGTGTCCTTGAGAACTACTTTTTTCTTAACTTCCAGAAGCATTTATATCATTCCAGTCCCTGAAAAGCTTTTTAAAAAGGTTTACTTTCTTTTACTTTTTATATCTTCCTATCCTTTCTAAGATAGTTTAGATTTCTAGATTAGCATGTCTAAGCTTTGGATTTCATGTCTCTACCATGTATAAGGAAATAGCAGTATTACTTGAGATCTTAATGTGAATTCTTGCTGCTGTTATGCCTGTGGATGTTATGCTAGGGCTGGATGAATTTGGTGTTTAACAGGAAGGATATATGTTCATATTAGGGAATTACAATTCTATCCCTGAAAAAATTGTTCCATTATTTTTCATCTCTCGCAATGGACTGAAATCAAAATTCTTTTTTTTCTAATGGAAAATCTTGTGCATGAAAACCTGCTACATGTAATGTTCATTACAAGACCAGGTTCTGAAATGTTCATAGAATGCATGAATGGCCAAGTGAAAACTCTTTGCTTTTAAACATGTATGACCAGAAAAAAGAAAAGGGCTTCAATTTAATATATTCCTGGACCCACTCCACTGTAAGGAGCATGAGAAGCAATTATCTCTTTTGACTGCAACAAAGAGATAAAAGATTTTCAATTCTGGGAAACAGAAACTGATGTCTAGAGTGTCTGGCAAGTTTTCTCTTCTTATCTACTAATTCCCACGTGCTGATCTTTTCACTGTTGAACTACAATGTTTTTACACAGAACCGAAAGAAGGTGGATGAACTTTACACTATTTTTGCCTCAGTTCACAACTATATCTGTTGGTGTTTTTTCCAGATCTTAAGATAACATCCTAAATTTCCGGCACTGATCTTGGCAGTTAGAGAACTGTTTGAGACACTCATCCTTGCTTCTGAATAAATGGAGCAGTTTACCCACCTTTGCAGATAATAGTAAGCATTACTGAGGATCAGGAGTAACAAAGTTTCCCATACAGAATACCAAAATGTCAAGTTATATTGAATTGTAAAGTTATAAAAAGATGTATGATTTCTTAATTTTAGATATTGCTGATTACCTATGTTTCTGTTATTATGTCTCTGTACATAAGACCCTAACAGCAGTTATTTTCCAAGTGAAATGATGCTGCTGCTCTCAATGTTATTTAGCCATTTTAGCCAATGAAACTGTAAAAATGTATGATGATTTTAAGTTTGGAAAAGGTTTTCAGTGGCCTAATTCAACTTAAATTTTGCCTGTTGGACAATGTCAGAAATCAATGAAGAACTTCTTTCTTTTTGAAAATATTATACATTGAGCATTTTTAATTGTACTGTTGTGACATTTAAGTTATTCAGCCTTATGCTTGATACACTGTGTGAAGAGATGGTAAATGGAACACCTGCATGTTTCAGACTGGGCTAATTTCTGTTTTAGCCGTCAGCATGTTGCTGGCCAAGTGAGTAAATGTGCTGACAGTAAACCCAGGGAAACTTCCTTGTTAGAAGCTGGTTCTCTTAGCTTCCACTGAAGATCTGCTTTTAATTTTGCTATAATTTTATTGAAATCATTCAGTTCTCTACATAATGGTTTGATTTTGACAAATTGGCTAATTTTCATTAAAACCCTGAACTTCTGGTGCTCTTTTCTCTTCTTTCTTTGATGCACTTATAAGGGACAGCACTGTCTAGAGGTAGTGCTGCTTTCTACTAGCTCTGCTGTAACCAGGAGTAAATATTTAGGTGGTAGTTGTTTTCATCAGTGCACACCGGACAAGACTTCTTTTTAAACAATTGTCAGAAATACATATTCTGAATATATACTGAAAAGTATAAAATTGCCAGCCAGACAAGGTGTCAATTTGATGAATAGTATAGGGGATATATTTGACATGTTTTTAAGGTTCCATTAAAAGGAAAAATTCTGGACTTCATAGTATATTATATTTAATGTTATGGCTATGTCCTTATATATTTGATCTGATAATTTAATAACATATCTAAAAGAAGTTCTTGGGAACATTTTTCATCCTAACATAATCAATTTTCAGTTTAGCTCTTCATGTTCATGAATGACTGCATTAGATTCCTGCTCTTCAGACTGTGAGACCAGCCAGAGAAGGAACTGTCTTGATACTAGCCTTTAAGTCTGGGCCACATACGCAGGATGAGTGTTTAGTTATCTTTTGCAAACAGTTTTGTAATGCAGACCTGATCTCAAAAGGTTACTGTTACAAGTTTCTTGCTCTTGCATCTCTCTGTTTTAATGTAAGGCATTTCCATTGGGATGCAGCAGTCAGCTTTTCTCATTTGCTATTTATTTCGGCTGTGATTTAAACCTGCCTACATGTCAATTTTCTTATCTCATTAGAAAATTCGGTGATTGCTTTTCCCCTTCCACTAAAATGTCTTGTTTCTAGGATTTTTTTTTTCTCTTTTATAAGTTGGCATGTTTCTAGTGAACTTCTTGGAAGTTTCATTGCTTCTTTGGTCATTAAAAATTGCTTCAAAGTTTGAATGTAGGACTGACTTGTCACAGGTCTTGTGTGCTGAGAGATTAGTCAATGCTGAAGTGATATTCACTGTAAACTCTCAGATTTCTTTATAGTGCATATCTGGAGAATGTTAAGTAGAGGAGAGACATCAGAGTTGCAGTAAATAGTATAGTAGCAGTAAAATAACTTTCAATGAAGTACAGGCTTCTTTTGTGTAGGAAGGTTAAGCTGCAGTATTATCCATTCAGTTTGCTGTAAGAGAGAATGCGCTATTCTAAGATTCCTATGAAACAGTTAAAATAATAATGTTGTTAATCAAAAGATGTCTGAATACTCTGCTTTCTTAAACAGCTACACACACTGGTTGTGGTTTAAAATGGATTTTGTTGTTGCTTGGGTTGCCAGGGCTGGTGCATTGCAATTGCTGGGAGTTAATATCCAGCAGTTGGCTCATGATACATTTTTTTGTCTTAAACTGCTTGTGTTGTTTAATTTGCATTCTTTTTTAAACTGACATTGTCCTGTTTTACAGTTTCAAAAATTCCAGTTGATAAGGAAGTACTGGCAGAAGTGTAGGGGACAAAACTGCAGACTTACGGATGCTTTTGCCTTCTGTCCTTTATATTTATCAGTGCACAAGTGACTTTTTTAGACCTAATGTAGATTGCTCACTGGTTCTTAATCAAAAGTAGATTAAAAGGAACTGCCTTAACCAATGGAACTTGGTAATAAATACTATTTTTGTTTTGGTGCTGCTGTTATGCTTTTCTATTGGCTCAATGTGATAATTTCATATTTCCTTTTGGCATCACAGTCTATTTCCTCTCTCATTATGCATTTATTTCAACATGGGATTTGGGCACATGTGTGTTCTGACTTTGTCAAATCAACATTCTGCACTACATATTGTCTCTCTGAAATGGCCCTGCAAACTTTTAGATTATTTATGTTTAAGAGAGGAGGCCATGTAGAAAAAGTATTCTGGAGATGCACAAGTGCCAAAGAGATCACTTGGGCTGTGAAGTCACATTGCTGACCAAAATGTACTGTTACCCCAGTGCTTCAACTAGTAGGCTGCTGATAAAGATCAACAGAATTGTTGTTAGTGGAGGAGACAGATTGTTCGTAATCTTTATCAGTCTTCAAATTCAGAAGGAATGGGGGATAAACTATTGTTTCATGACTGTTGATAACATTTTTGTGCTAATCAGTGCAAGTTCCATTTCATTATGAACAGAATCAAGGTAAGAATTCTTGTTCTACCTTAGCTGTACAGGATTTAGTAGAATCCAGACAATTTCCCTCCTCTTACAGCTGAAGTGAAGTCTCCAAGGCTGTGGAGATTAGACTTTCTTCTCTGCTTGCTGAAGGATGAGCCATAATCACATCNCTTTTTTTTTTTTAAATTTCAGCACCTATATATCCATCAAAGCAGCTTTATGCATTAAGATGGTTGTAAAAACATTTCACAGCAATTCTCTGTGGGCTTCCACCCCTCTTGTAGTTTTTGCCTCCCCTACATATAGGTCCTTGCCTTATTTACTATTGGCTAAATAATTAAAACTGCCTGTACCAAAATTGTTGCCTGTACTATTGTTGCAAATGGCTACATGTCATGGTGATGGATTGCCAAAAAAAAAGTTTTGAATTGTGCAGTAATAATTAAAAAAATTACAAATGGGCATTAAATGAATAGCTTGCAAAGTTATTCTGACCTTTGACTGTACAACCTTTTAATTGTGGTGCTGTGAGTACTTTACAAAAGGTTAACTCATCCACTTTAACTTCAGTGGCATTTTGGTGGCCTTTAAGAGAAGCAAGCAGGTCTGTACGAGTGCAAGATTAAAATACGCTTGACTTGGATTTTAGAATACTTTGGAAGAAGATAATGAAAGAATTTGTATATTCAGATTTCCATGTAATTTAACAGCAGTGTCCCTACATATTTCTGAAATTAATTTAACTTTCTTGGCAAGCTTTTCATGGAAAAGGGAGAAATTGTAATTTTCATAATTGCAACTTGAGATTTATTTTCCGCTCAAGGTCAGGCCTTCTGTTCTTTAGGAAACAGGTTTTGGTCTGACAGACGCTAAATATTGTAATTATGATAAAAATCATTAACTGATTGCTCAGCTGGTGCTCCCGATTCTTAAGGAAGCTATTGAACTACAGTTTTGAAAATAAAGCAACATGAATAGGTAATCTCAAGATGGCCTATTAAAAATGTTTGCAGGTGCTTCTGTTCTGGCATCAATTAAATTATAAGCAAATTATCATATTAAACAATATATGCATTCTAAGAGATCTTAAAAGTATACATACATATCTGTTTATGAAGAACAAAGGAAGCAACAGGACCAAGAAAAGCAAGCCCTTTAAAATAGATATGTTCTCCTTTCCAGTAGAACAAATGAATTAGGCTTCTACAGATACATAATCCCAGTCTGGACTGCAGGCAGGCACAAAGAGTCTTTATTGTTAAGATAGAAATAATTGTAGCAGTTGTGTTGACACTTTTCCTTACTAGGGATATCTTGTTAAAAGGAACAAGTACTGTACCCAGGTGTAGATTTCAATTAGGCCTGAAGGAGAACTAGACAGTTTTCTGAGGTCGCAAAATTTCTTGTAATCTTGCTATTGTTTTGGATGATATTTAAGGACCTTTCTAAATTTTCTTTCTGAGCTGTCCTCATTATTTGTGTAATTCTACTTGTAGTCTGCATTGATGTTGCTGTTATTGCAAGCGTTGGAATGGGTAAACACTGATTACACATTGAATTCAGTAGGCATGTCACAATATCGGTGGAAAATAAATTTCAATGCTTGCTGAGACATTTTAATTGGAATTTTGTGTATAATTAAGAACATCTTTGCTTTTGCTTCCATTTTTCCTAGCTGATATTATCTCTGCCTCATGTGTCACTAGAGACCCAAAACTGGAATAGTTTTTTCATGGAAAAAATTTACCCTTATGTATTCTTAAGGCACTTATTGAAAGACCATTCTTATTCCTTGGATGAATCCACACTGCATGGCAGCAAAAGGCAGTGAGTGCAGTCTGTATAAATCTGCTGTTGGGCACTCTCTGGTCTCATTTAGCCCGCTCTGTGGCCTGACAATGGATGAAGTTACAGACCATTGGGAAGCTGAGAATGGTATGAGCTCTTCTGTGTGTCTGATGACTTCCCCCATTATCTAGCTAGGATTTCAGAGACTGAGTTTGCCTGGGGTTTAAGTCTGAGTGCAGCATATGGAGGCATAGAAGCCTCTGCAAACAGAAAAAGTATTCTTCACTGCTAAGCCAATGAATAAGTGAAAACCCTGTATAAGTACACCATGGAGCAGGAAATGTTTATTTATTTATTTATTAGATGTTATTTATTTATTATATATATATATAGAAGTGGGGAGCCTCTTGACTTGGGACACACTGGTCTTCCAGTGGATGAGTGAGGTCTCTTATCTAAGTAGCTGCAGCTTACCAAGTCCACCCACATGAGATGGTGCTGGTGATACCCAATCAGAAAATAGTGAGTCAGGCCTGTTTATCCTGAACAGGAAGAAAGTGTAAGATAGATATATTTCTTGAATTTCATATGCTTACAGTGTTAGCAGGTAAACTCTCATTTGAATGCTGTCTTTTCTGTGTTATGCTTCACATTCAGTGTGTCCCTGAATTTAACCCGGTGTTATATCCAGACTATTCGTTAAAATGCATGTCCAAATAAACATGGGTAACTATAGCATAATCCAGTGTTCTGTGAATTGCAGTCACAGCAGCAGAGCAAGAGAAGACTTGTTGAAGGACAGCAATTGAGTGAGAAAGGAGAATTGGGAGGGGGTGCTGTTAAAGGTGACTCAGATTTAAAGAAGAGTTACTTCTATAAATGAAAGGCCTAAATTGCATGGTCTGCTGGAGGTTCTATCTATGATGTACAATACAAAGCATCCACACAGCCCTAGCAGGATATCATGCCCAAGTCAGATTTAGGAAACACTGCCTTACCCACATGAGATTGACATCTTAATCAGTTACAACACTAATGAAGAGCAATGATATCCAGCTTCCCAGCACTTCATCATTCATCCCTCACTCAGGTTCATTATCCAGCTATTTTCCTTGCATTTCCTCTATGTCCTATCATCATCACAAATCCAGCACATGGCAAAGCAAATTCTTTTGTCCTTCCTCATGTTTAACTATCAGTTTTTATTTCCAGGCCTGCTGCTGGCTGTTTTGTCCTTTTTTCTGACCTGCCACAACAGGACAGTTTCTGTAATATTTTCTTCTCTCCCCTATTACTGAAACTTTTTTTTTTCTTGTTGTTCTCACTTGTGTCCTCGCTGACTTCTCGAAGACCAAGCCCTTTTCTCATTCCCCCTCCCACACCTCCCATGTCACACCTGTTTACAACAATTTTATTTCCCTTAGTTTTCCTCTCCTGCCTTATTCACTGCTTGTCAGTCTTCTCTCCTTCCTTCTTCTTTGATTTTTTTATTTTCTTGTAGTCTCTTAAAATAAACGTTCCTGGATCATGGAGGGAATGGAGCTAGTGGCAGCTCACCTGAAGGGCCTGTGCTCAGGCTGATGCAGCAAGGCACAGCTGGAACAAAGTGTTGCGTAAGCAAGGTACATTTGCATCCAGCTCTCTTAGAGCATGGGCAGAATGAGCCCAGGCTGCCTGTGAGAGACCCAGTCTTCTGTTTCTTGTGTTACCCACAAGAAACAAGTAGTGTGCTCAACTCATGACTATACCTCGCATCAAATGGGCCCAAGCAGGAAGGAGAAAATGGCCACACTGATATGACTTTAATGCTTCTGTTCTGCCAGGCAGATACAATTGCTTTGCACCTTCTTTGCAGCTTTATAAACACCCCTGCATCCTATACAGCAGGTGCTTGGTGCACAACTTACTTACTGGCTTCAAGTAGTAACCAGCTGTGACACATCTGGCTAATCCTTGTTAGGGGTCTTAGGTTATCACACTGGAACATAATTTCATGTAATGGTGCAATTAGTCTGTGATAGAATAATCAGTGTCACTGCCCTTCCTCAAATGCCAATTATGACCATTTTCTATTTCATTGTAGCACAAGTCACTTTTTACATTAGCAATCTCAGCTACCTCACAGCAGCATTCTTCTATATCATAATTTTTCATTTTTTTCCAGGGGATAATGCAAAAAATGGTTCTGTGACAATGCCATTCTTGACACCTTTTGAAGGGAGGAATGGAAATGCTAATCTTTACTGTAGGTGGAAATGTGTCTCAGTCTCTTAGTGAAAGACTAAGTCTCTTGTGTTTGTCGTAGAATATTTGGATATAGCTTGCTCTGGCAATTGCTTAACTGAAAAATCAGCTCTTAAAAAATTATATAAACCAAAGATTTGGTCAGGTTTTTTTTTATCTGATACACTTATGCAGTATATTTTAAATGTAGATGACAAATTAATACACTTTTTTTTTTTTTTGTGAGCTAAAAGAAGTAGTGAAATAGCTGAAAACTAAAGCTATATGAAAAAAAAAATCACAGCTGTAAGTGGACGTCTGAAGGAGAGAACATGTTTAGATTAAATGCTTTTATTCCCAAGAAAATAGAAAGTTATAACTTTTGATATAGGACTGGTATTTGTTAGAGAAGGTGTGCTGGCATGACAGACTGGATTTTAAAAATACTTGCATCCCTCTTTTAGCATTTTACTTTTAAATACTTGCACAGTCACAGAGGGCAGAAGGTGAGGATGACTAAGATCTGGGAACTGGAATATGGAGCGATCATGACTATTAACAGACAAAAGGAGAGACACTGCTTTAAAATAGCTATTACGATGGCTAAGGTGATGTCTAGATGGGAAGGAGATGAGATCAAATGAAGGTAATGGAGAGAAGTGAAAACTTTGTTCCAACAGTTTGACATCCAGCTAGTGAGTTGCCCTGTTCAAAGATATATAGGTGTCTGTTCTGGGGGAGCTTTGGGCAAGGGGGTTGACAGTCATGAAGCTGACATATCAGTAGTTCTGATTTACTTGCAAGAGCAATTAGATGATTTTTATCTTACAATCCAGGTGGGGACAGAGTTGGAATGAAATTTCTAATTTGTCTAAAACTTCTTACTCAGCTTTACTGAGGATCACACCAGTGTTTTTTGTAGTTTGTTGGTATAGACGTAGCAGTGCACCCCCCACAGGCAGAGTCCCCAGACCAAGAAGAAATGTGCTCTTTGTCCCCCATAAAAGGTAAAGAAACCCAAGATTTTGTTCCCAATTTGGATCCTCATTGGATCCCCTGGACATCACCTCACCCCTGGAGCTATCTGGATTGGATGAGTGCCAAAGCCCCACCTGAGCCATCAATGATAAAAAGCACTGGAGAGATGAACCTAGTGGCATTTTGGGGTGTTATTAGCAGAGACATGGACCTGCAGTCTCTGGCATGGCCTTTTCTCAGTAGAGAGTTTGTTATTTTGTAAGTTAATAAACCTTTTATGTTTCCAACACCACCTGAGGTGCCCATCCCACTTATTTTATGCTGCTGGGTATTTGTAAGACAAAAACCCAAATGGGGACGGAAGCTCCGAGGGCTCATAACAGCTGGCCCAAGGAGATACTCCGTCATATAGATACTTTCAAAACTTTCCTTTCACCTTGATGTGATTATTTTTACATTCTTTTATCAAATTATCAGATATATGCCATATATTTTTCTTTCTGAGTGTAAAACTCCTTATCCATGTTAATAATGAATTTTAGCCTTGACTCCCTAGTTAAATCGGTTTCTTGAAAGACTGCTAGCATTAAATCTTATTAGAGCATATTGTAAAAATAGAGATTAGTGAAATTAGATGGTAATTTGAATGTGTTACATATTTTCAGAAATTTTAGTTGGCCTAAAAGCATATGTTGTGCTACGGATTAATTATAGTGATGGAACTACAGCTATTATGGAGACAGTATTTACTGTTGAAAATATTCAGCTTTCAGGCAATTAAAATCTTTCTGTCTGTAAATATTACTCTGAACTTCTTAATTTTCCATCTTTCACCTCAAAAGCAAGGTTCTTTGTGGTTTTAGGGCCGCTGAAGTCTTCTTTACTATATCTGTTTCCCTCAACACAGAAATAGCCAAAATTCACTTCTCATTCTGTTCCCTACATATACTTCCAGATATTTTATTTGGCTCTCAGATAAAAGAAAACATTTTTTACAGGAGAACAAGGGGTTCTTCTATGCATCTGAAGAATTGTAATTTAGTATAAAAGTTGCAAAATTCAGCATAGCACTCAGAGAGGTAGGTTAGGCCAATTATTCAATGGATAGACAGAGACTAAGTGACAGAATGGGTTTTCTGTGACCAAGTGGCTCTGTTAAATTGAATGTTTGGAATATAGCTTCAAATAACTGTGTACCTGCTGCAGGCTAGTTTAGAATGACATATAAAAAGTTATACATCTTAATGCAGAATTCCAGGCAATGAGCAAGTGGAGATGATCTATAGAGACAAAATATTTCTTCAGCTCTCAAGTCCTAGCTGTCCAGTTAGAAAAGCCAAGATATCACTACAGTTGCATCCTAGAAAAGGTGTCACAATGAGATATTCTGCAGGGCCATCCTGTTCAATGTTTTTTCTGGAGGACCCTGAATGCAAAGGAATTGAAAAATAGCTACTTTTCTTCAGTACAAGGTCTGTCTTCACTGCTGGAGCTCATAGGGAGGCCAAGATATCATTAATTACTGACTTATTTATGATCTACAAGTAGCTTTTACACATTAATTGCTACATGTATGTAAATTCTTATTTAGGTGTCAGCAAATTCTATCAGGATCCTCCAGCTGACTGTGTTGTTGGAATTTTAGGAGTTGGATTTGTTAATTCTGCCTTTGTAGAGACAAAAAAATTAATGCTATTAAAAGATACAGAACTGCTCTATGATCACCGTTTTTGTATTGAAGTAGTTAGTTGGCATCTCTTGCCTCCCTTCTTCTCAGAGTTAATCAGACCCATACAAGTTACAGTTCACTGGTCCTTCAATTCCTCTGCCCATTTAAGCACAAAAAACTCTTATAAAGATGAGCAGTCCTTGTGCTTCATTTTCACAAATGACCTGCAGCCACAGTAATTGGACAGTGTTGTCATTTAGGAGCTCAGCAGAGTTGGTCCCTCTGGGCTGAAGGATTTCTGTGGCTGGTGAGGGACTTTTGAGAGACTCTCCCATTGCAGGAAGGTTCAGCTTCTGGCAGGGATATGATTCGCCCTCAAAAGTGGTGGCAGTTTTTGAGGTTAATTGTGTTTAGTTGGATCTGACTCTACATTTTCAGATAAATCAAATAATATGTTCATTTGCCCTGTGTTGTAATTACTGCTAGCATTTAAGTAGAGTAAGGAAATTAAATTGCTATTTCACAGATAAGTTTTAGGGTTTTTTAACAGAAACTTGGCCATACTGTATATATAAATTTAACTCATAGCAGAAATAGAAGAGCTTGAAGACATTTGTAGACATATAAAAGAAAGCTTATGGGAAACATGAAAACACGATATTAAAATATATTGTAAGAAGTTAAGAACAAGAAATTAGACTAAGGACAAAATTATTGCCTTTTTTTTTCAAATACATTGACTTTGGAATAAAAGGAATGTATTGAGCTATAATATCTGTGTGTATAAGAATTCATGCAGTCATATGTATGAATTACTGTTGCCTTCCCCAGTAAATACATTTTTATGAACTGCTACCATGGAAGCTAGGGGAAGTACTCTGCTCAGCTTTAATGGCAGTGAATCAGACCGTAGTTGTACTTCATCATAAATATTTTCCAACTGCAGGCACTAGAATCAGGGATGTAAGTTTATAGTGAATTATTTCTGTATCATCATAACCTCAGAACTCAGTTTAGCATTATCTTGAAGCATTTGATAATTATTATCACTAATTCCTCATTTGAAGTTTTAAGGAACAAGTTTTCAAAGGATAAAGTCAGTGGGAATTAAAACACTTGTAGCTGCCTGCCAGTTCCACACAGGCAGGCCCTCCTGCATGTGGTAAATAACTATTTTGCACAGCTGAAGGCTGTTGGAAAGGAGTCACTTGCACCTTCCTCTGTAGGTGAATAAACACTTACGGAAATAGTAAGCGCATGGGAAGTCCTACTGCTGTAGGAAGGGAAACAGTAAACCTATGGGAAAGGGCTATAGAAACTTGCACTGCAATACTTTCAAGAGTCTGTTTTTCTATCTAGGTATTAAAGAAAAATACCAATTAAAATTAAGGCTTGAAATGTGTACCCTTGCTGTATGTAAGTCTAGCCTTTTCCAGTCTGTTTCCTTGTATTGTTCACGTCACCTTCAAACAGGGAAATCTCATATTATGTTCATCATCTAGGACTAGAATAGTTGAGTGGGGTCAAAGTAAGTTTGTCTTCAGCACTTTGTGTATCTTATGTCCATTTTTCCTCTATGGTATTTGGTGGTAGAAAATTGTAAAATTTTGCATGGGGCCTAGTATTTGCCAAAAATGCTTTTCTTGTGCAATATTCTCTCTGAATTCTCTTGATAAGTGTGTGTTACCTCAATACATTCAAAAATCAGTATTTATGTGGGTTACCATGGCATCTTCACTACTTGAAAATGTTTGTAGTGGTTATGTTTTATCTGTGGCAATGCAGAAGGTGAAGTTTCAAGAAGAGAGGGTGTATTTTGTAAAAAAGTAACTGATATGGCTGGGTGAAATAGATGTGCTTTTGGGGACATAAGGCTGACAGGTTGCCATAGCCTTTGAATGAAGCCAAACCAGACCCATAACATTCATTAATGTAATTCAGTTACCATGAAAACAGACTTCAAGTTTTTTAATTAGGTTTCAGTGAAGAGTATTGTGAGCCTACTCCAAGTGATTACAATTATTTTCTTACCCAGACCTGTAATTTTGTTCCACACTGTGCATGCCATAGCGGTTTCTTTAGTTTTATGGCACCTACCTCACTGGTACAATTCTTTTGCTACAGCACAAATTACAATAAATTTTACATTTTCAGGTCAGTGCAAGGAAGAGACGAAATTTCTTTTCTATCCACAGGTAATAATCATCCTTTAAAAACGTCATTGTTGATTTGTACACACAAAGGATGTTCTATTGCTATCTCCCAGTCATGTGGATAGTTAAGGCAATTGATCAACACCGTGCTTATGCACTCTTTCAATCTCTTACATTAATTTTCTTGCAGAACAGGAAAAATGTCAGATTGTATTTTCAAACTTTGCAAATTATTCTAGGATCCCAATGTAGAAAACATTTATGATCACAGTGGAAGAATAAGTTTTGAAAAGAAAGTAGAATTTAAAAAAATATTGCAGCTGGAGATTTCTGTTATAGTACTGGAATATAACTAATGCACTGGTTTTGGACATGTAGGAGCCCAAACAGAAATCAGAGTTATAATTGCAAAACATAAAATATTGCAGGGAAATTTCCTAGAGCCTTATATAGCGCTAGAATGAAATATTGAATTCTCATTTTAGTTCAATACTTACTCAATGTGCATTCAAAAATTGAAATATTTTTCTGACCCTTGTTCAAAAGCGATAGTAACAACAACCCACCAACTGAAGCCCCTTGATGTGGGCATTTATATTTCTCAGAAAAATTTGCTATTCTCTGGTAGAGATTCAAATACACAATGCCAAAATAGGCTTTGGAATACTTTTCTTCCTTCTCGCCTGTCCCTAGAATTGCCACAATTAGTAGGCAGACCTTAGTTGAAATATTTTGGTGTTTCCCCTTAATTTTCATTACTTATATTAGTGTGTTTTCCTGGTTATGATTTTATCTATTCCTGCCACTGATGTAGACACACTATTGTCATTGTAGAGATATTACACAGAAAGATACATGAAATCCAATTACTGACATGACCGTCTCCCATGAAAGCACAGTTTTCTATAATGCATATTTTCAGATGATTTTGTACAGTGCTTATTTCTGCACAGGCATTTTTTTACTGAAAAGCAATAATTTATAATTTGATACGAAAAGAACTATGATTTTCAAAAAGGATGCAGACTATAGCTCAACCATTCATTCATTTATCCATCCTGCACAGGAGTTTGTGACATTCCCTGAAGCTGGAGCAGCTGGATTAAATTTTGCCAATCTACATAGAGGCACATGCTGTTCTCTCAACTCAAAAATTATTTAAAGCATGTGATTTTCATAGAATGCACTAGTTAAAAACTTGCTGCTTTTTCTTTTCCTTTGAAAGGTTGGTAAGATTTAGCATTTAATTTTGCATGTTGTTTTCCTATACTTTGTAACTGTTGTAACATCAGTGAAAAACTGCATACTAGCTGTTAGTGGGTAGAATAGACCCCACTAATAGGAGAAAACCTGAACATTTGTATCATGAGCATGAAACAGAATATAATCAGTCTTAATAAGTAGGATGCAATCCTTTACTTCTTGTGACTTTCACTGAGGTTTTTACCTGCAGCAAACAGCCTGCTCTTCTGTGCTTGGATACTTGATTTGAAACATCTGTCCTATTTAAACACTAGACTAGACATGCCATGTTACCATAAAATTCTGTTTCATAATGGAATAAAATTAATTGCTGTAAGAACTCAGATTTTCTTTTTTTTTAAGGCCAAGCCATCTCAAGAAATGTGTGACTCCATAATTACAGGAAATGATGAAAATTATAGTCTTATATGCACTTGATTTAAGATACTTGTTTTTTTAGAGGCAGAAGGTAATTGAAATGGTTTGAGCATTGTTTTACACCACCATGCAGTGGAACTTGCTGCAAAAATCCTCAAGACAATCTTCAAGTAAGCTGATGCATTCATATATTTTTTTCCTTGGTCCTGCATGGAACTGAAACCAGTTGCTCTTCAGCAAGGCTAATTATTTCAGACCATGCTATGCATCTTCCACTTTCGGAACCAGAGGAACAGCTAGCTGAGATTTCTTTGCCTGTAGTCTTTGATAAGGAGTGTGTATGCTTGTTATCCTGGAAAGAATCTTCAGTTGCTCCTCAATCTTGTCACTCAGTTCTGCCTTGAGGAAGACAACACTGGGTTTACTACAGAGGCTTATTTAGTAGTGCCACAAAATGTTTGTTTAATGGCAGGTTTTTGAAAAAAGTTGAAGATATTTAAACCTGTAAGTTCTATTTATTTATTTATTTATATTAAAAATGTGAAAGTCTGTAAAGAAATCGAAGATGTGTACTTGCAAATACTTTCTTTTGTACCCTCATTCTTTCTTATTTTGGTCCATCAACACTATTGCACTTGTAAAAAAAAATAATTATGCCAGGTCTTTAACCCGTCTTTCTGTAGTCAAAGGAATCAGGTAAGTGTAAGATGGCCAATTTTACATACTTTGCTACATCTTACTTAATTTACATGGGCAGTTAGACATATCAGCATGTGAGAAGGCCACCTTCTTTTAGAATAGCTTCTTTTAGAACAGGGGATGCTGTTTCATAAATTGTCTGCAGTTGAGGCAACCATGGGTGAAATGGCCTTTCTTATTAAATGTCACAAGATTTAATGTCACAGTATAACTGGGATGTGGAAGGATAACTGAGTGAGGCTCAACATGTCTTTTTCTGCTAACAGATTAATTATTTACAGGAGTGTTAAAATATGTCTTTTAAAGGCCCTATTCTTTTGAAAATTGTTGACTCATGGGGAAAAAAACCCAATCTATTTTATTGTAGAGCTCATGAACAACAATTATGGACTTCTTCACAGAGAATTTAATTTGTAAGTAAAGCATACAGCAGAATGGGGCACAATAAGGAATTTATGAAACACAGAGCCTTAAATATTTTTCTTAAAGCAGCGAAAACCTACATATATAGCACCCAAACACCATAAAGGAGGTAACAACTGAAAACTGATTTCCTTAGGAAGTCTCAGCATTTAACCCTCATTTGAGAATTTTCTTTCAGTAATTTGACTTGATTTAATTTAACGAATAGTTTATTGATATAATGAATTCCTAGAGAGTTATTAGTTAAATACAACTAACCAATTTGCTGATGAAGACTTTTCTGTCTGAATAAAAAAGCAGTGTAGGACATTAGAGACACTGTTGTGTCTTGAAATTTTAGATTTTTCCTTTGCTTTTCAAGTAAAATACAATACCAATAGAGAAGCCTTTTGCAGACATCATTATATTTCTGATAGTTAACTTTGAAATAAAAAAAAATAAATTATGGCAAGGGTTATAGCATAGAGTCATGGATTTAGGTTGGAAAAGACCTCTAAGATCATCAAGTCCAGCCATTAACCCAGCACTGCCAAGTCCACCAATAAACTCTGTCCCAAAGAGCATCTACATGTCGTTGAAATACCTTGACATTTCTGGGGAAGCACTGTCTTACATCATACAGCTTTTGCAACTAAGAATCATTTTGAAAAAAAGTTGAAAAAAACCCCTAAATTCCCCATATCTCTTTGTTACTCTTTCTCATTTGAAAAAAATATAGGCAAGCAGTTAAAGTACATTTATTTTATTTTCTCTTAGAAAACATTCTTATCAAAGAACGACTTTGCAACACAAAGGCTACATTTCTGCACTAAAAGTCAGAAATGTTTCTAACCAGAAATGTTTTGCGATGAAATTATACTCTCTAGACAAAAGAAAGCAACTACTTTCACTGAAAATTTGAGTGCCACTTTATTCAGGGAGATACAAAGTCTGTGTGCATTGGGATTTTCTTTCGTCGTAGGAATATATGAAGGTTTTTATAGCTAATAACTTGAAGTAGTTAGAAAGCTAAATCTTTATAAATGTTCTAGAAAAGCAAGTCCTATGATTTAAGAGAAGAGACTAATTTTAAATGAAAAATAAAAGAAGGTTAACCAAGCAATATATTCTCTGGCTTCTTGCCTTCAAAGAAATAAAAGAAAAAAGGATGCCTATACTGATTAATCAAAATGATAATAGGCAGTAAAAATGTTGAGAATTTGATGCAAATTCACTCACTTTCCAGTTCTTTTTGCTCATTTAACCATTCCCTCATCAATTACATCCTGCATAATTTATCACATTACCTTAATCTATATTCCCACTCTGAGTTTACAAAATGTCTTAGTCATTCAGAATGGCTGAAATAAATTGTCGAGTACTGCCTTTTCTAAAATAGCTGCAGGAAATAAAATATTAAAAAAATAGGTCCATCTGATAGTATTTACAGGGGAGGTTTGTCATGAGGAGATCCTTCTTTCAACGTAAATGTTTATATTAAAGGACTTTTGTAAATCTTGCTTCCAAGAGGAAATAATCAGAGACCACCAGCCAATTTGATAGCACTCAACTCTGCTTTTTGATACGGAATCAATTCAAATGTATTCAGGCCTCCAAGGAAGTGGGATGCCAGGAAGAGCACATAGATAGGAGAATTCTAGAAGCTAATGTGTTATTCTGTTGAACTGTAGTGCAACTTCCCCATCTGTCAGTTTTTTATAGGCTGAAAGAACTGAATTCAGCCAACCTTAAATGACTAATTTCAAAGTGGTGATTCTGAGTAATGCACATTTAACAGGTATTCTGTCTTTCTTGTTGAACTGCCAGACAGCAGCCCAAAGTATACACATACTTTGCGCTTAGGATGCCTTTTTCTGCAAAAAGTAGCTGAGGGGAAATCACCTCTATAAGACACCTTCCACTGACGAAGGTCGCTCTGAAATATTGCAGAGTTGAAACTCAGAATTGTAACTCCCTACAAAAGAACCATATGGTAAACTCAGTTTTTTCCAGGTACTCATAAATTACTGTGCAGTTCTCCTCCTGGTATTTGCAGCTTAGCATTAGAGAAGATGAAGAACTTTGCTTCAAAAAATGGAAAAATATTAAAAATTAGGTCTTTTATTCCAGCTGGCTAGAAAATTTCTTAAAAACTTTGGGCCAGCTTGTGTCCTTGTGAATTCAACTGGAAGAACCCTTCTCAAAGTCAAATCCCAATGAATTATAGACAAGGTTCAAGTGGGTTTATTTGTTTTTGTGGTGCTTTGTTTTTGTTCGGGGTGCTTTTTTGTTTGTTTGTTTGGTTTTTTGTTTTGTTTTGTTTTAATCTTGGAACAATATAAATACTTAATCCAAATTCTTTGTTCTAAAAAAGAGAGGAAGAAGAGCTCAAGGTGCATTTTTTCCTATAGGGAAGAAAAATGTGGCCAAGTATCTCAGCAGCAGCTCTTCTGTGAAATAAGGGAGACAAAGTGAGAGTTGTTCTCAGAATTAAATTACTGCTAATGAACCTCCCTATATATGGTGAGAAAAAAAGCCTTTTATTCCCCTGGGTTCTTATCTCTATTGATAGTCATACAAATTATAAGATAAAATCTGCTCTTGTAGAAGCAATTTGTAACTGACACAAGCATATCAGGTAAACTTAACAACGCTGACAAAAAATTCTGGCAAAAATTATTTCTTGAAAGTTGCACTAGTTCTGTATCTGAAAAAGCATCTGTAACTTCTTTTGTTTGGGATGGGTTTTTTTCCTTTTGTTTGTATGGTGACATAGCTGCAGTTGTGTGCAGAATTATAAAGGCTTTTAGTGGCTATCACCTGTTTCCAAAATTTAAAGTACTTCTTAGTGGTCATTCTCAATATTACTTTGGGAAGCAGATTTGAAAAGTGGGAATAGTATGCCTCAAAAAGCTTATTAAGAGAAGATTTCCAGTTTTCATGAATTAATCCCAGTTTTTCTCAAAACATCACATTTGCTCAGAACTAAAAAAATCTGAAACATTTCTGCATCTCCTGGGGCAACCTGCCAGGAGTCAGTGATCCTATCAATGTGACTTCCATTCATTGAAAATTTATGAAGTCCAAAACATTTCATGAAGATACTTCTGGTTTATGAAAACAGATCTTGAAATAATCTTTTCACAGGAATATTTCCAAACAGCTCTGTTTATCATGGTTTCCCAGATATCTGGGCATACTTTGCTCCACTTCACTCCATAGTAATATAATTAGTTTTCTGGATAGAGCCACTAGAATATACAACATCCTCTGAAAAGATCAAGTAGCTAATGGTTTAGTGAGAGCTTTTCTAGCAGATGTTTTGTCCGAGTTTATAAAACATAACTCAGACAACCTCAATTTCATTTGAGCAAAAGAGTATTTGTGTGGCCTATTCCTCTCTTCTGCTTCCAGCTTGTGTTCTACTTGCCTTTGCTGTGCTTAATATTTAAAGGTGCTGTTCATAGTACAAAAAAACCTAAAAAAAAAACCGCAAGAAAAAACAAACAATCCTTCAAAGCAGCAAACATGGATTTCAACTTCTAAATTTTTGCATACATGTTCTAATGAGTTTTATGCTGTTGAATATATGCATATTTGAATTATCTTATGGCCCAAGGCATACTAAAACTGCTGTGTACTTGAGAAGGAGCAAGACACACAGAAGCTGGAATCTACAGCCCAGAGTTTACTTTAAGGAAATACCTAGTTCCCTTATGTGTTTATGAAATACTAAAATTTGAAAATAGTAATTGAATTACCAATATGGATTATATGTTACCAGAAGTTCTTAAGTAAAAAAATAATGAAGGCCCACCTGATAAATTAAGTGTTGGATATGGGACATGTTATGGTACTCTTTGTTGATATTATCTAAGCTGGGAGTTACTGACCAGTGGAAATGGTTTGTCTGAATAAGACATTAGGATTGTATCTACAGGCATTGCAATCCCTGAATTTGTGTTTTACAATAGAAAGATTAAAGTTTCATTAAATTGGATCAAAGAATAGAAGTGAATTGCTGTTTTGAACTCCCTTGTCCTTTTCTGTTGGATTACTGATATACGTGCCACGTACTTTGTTCTTCTCAGTCATGATGTTTTGCGTCATAACTGTGAATTTAATTTAAAGCTTTTATTTTTCAAATTTCATTTTCCAAATAACATTGCAAATTGAAAAGAAATTAGAAGAAAAAGTACTGGTCAAAAAATCCATCTAATCTACACTTAGTCAAAATTTACTTCAGGAATTGCAAGGCTAGTTAGTTTTTTACTTTAGTCTCAACTTATTCTGCTCTTGGTTTCATCTGGTCTACACAGTCCCTGCCACAGTAGAACAAATGCTAATTAGAGCTGTGAAGTGCTAATATACAACAAATAACTAGCAGTAGTATCATGCAAGCATAAGAAAAAAATATTTCTGAACAGATGGTCTGAAGGCCAGAGTAAAATAAATCAGAGAGGTTTTACATATTATCTGTATAATCAACAAAACTTTCATATTACAATTTTTCCAATGAAACGAACAAGTACAACTTTGGAGGTTCCCCTAACACCAGCAGTAATCTTCTGCTTTTACAAACCTGCATAAACTAATAAAATAGTAGTAAGAAAGGTCTTGATTCTGTTCACATTGACTTCATTCTGAGTTTAGCATTGACTTGGAAACAATCACTGCTGGATGGAGAATTATTACATAAAATAGAATGTGTAATAGGTGGCAGGTTTGACTTGGAATTTTGCTGGAATTATCATAGTCATGTTTACTGTTGATTCTTTCCATAATTCAGTTTGCTAAAATAACTCAGTGCTTTGTGAGATAGGTTCTCCTCTTAACTTGTACTACAGTAGGATAACTTCCTTATTTGGAAGAAAATTACAAGATTGAATTAGTAGACTCTTCTTTATTTGAGAGATATGTTAGATAATTTGTCTAAGTGTAAACTAGAAAAGTAAAATTATCAATACATTTTAAGAGCATTTTGAAATAAGAGACAAAGCAGAAGAAACATTTATTTACAATATTCTCATACAATTGGTATTCTCTGCATCAGAAAATTGAAGTCCAGGAGAGTCTTAGGCAAAAGCACTTATGCAAGTGAAATCAGTACGTGACTTCCTAAGTTAACTTTATAAAGCTCTTTCTCTGCTTTGTTCCTCTTTCCACTTTTTAAACTTTATTGAGTGATCTGTGACTTAGGTCCTGACAATAAGAAATGCACTGGCTTCTTGAGTGGCAGAATATTTATTAGTATACTTACATTTTGGAAATTTATCTTAGGAGCATGTTAAACTATAGAGCCTGCTGCTTTCTTCTAAAGTTAAAAACTTTAGAAATTGTTCTATTAAGTTTTATGTTGTCACATAAGAAATTTATACCCTTTCCAGTCTCTCACATCAAACTCTATGCATCATTTTGTCCTGATGCAGACAACATTTTCAGTCAACTTTATTTTACATAGCCCTTTCTCTGTCATGGGCGTCTCTCTGCCAGTCATGATTCCTTCTCCCTTCCTGTTGTGGTGCTTTGTGGGTTTTTTTCTGGGTTTTTTCCCCCTCTTCAGACTGCAGGAAGTTTTTTTTACTGGAGAAAAGGCCAAAGGTGAGGATACTACTTGAGTTGGAGGTGATCCTCCAAAAACCTGTATCTTTTCCTTTACTGAAGATTTCCCTTGCTCTCTTCCTAGCATTCTGGGATATGACCAGATGAGAGAGTTACTGCCTGCTGTGTACAGCCCCGCCAGCTGTAGCAGGACACTTGCAGCTGGGTGGCCGTGCCAGGTGTCATTCCAGCTGATGCTTGATACCAGGGAGCATGAGCTGCTTTTGCATCCCTTAAACATTGTATCTTGCCCATCAAATACTGTGAAAAAAACAATGTAACTGTCATTAAAAACCGTCTTTACTGATAAAGACCAAAGAACTCTGTACTTTTAAAGAAATGTTACCATGTAATTGAGTAATTTTAATGAGTATAGATATTGTAATTGTCCAGATATACATGCAATTACATGTAATTACATGTAATACATACATGTAATGAGAGCGATTACCATGCAACAATAAACCATCACTGCTATTATAAAACCATAAACTGTTATTCAGTATACTATAAAATTCAAAATCTAATTGAATGTGCTAGTTTAGCAAAATTCCCACAAGCCATTATTCTTTAATATTGTGAAATGAATGGGGTGGGGGGGGTTGTGGAGCTATTAATTGTTACTGACAAGCAATAACCACTGGAATGCAACTCCGATTATCAGCAACCAATAATCACAATTACTGTCATCTGCAATGTCAAAAAAATAATATTCTAAACAGCTAAAAGGAATTTATATTGCTTATGTTTTAACTCACTTTATAGAAATCAGATGGTCTTTTGCTAGGAGAAGCAGGGAATTACAAAAGGGTATTTTTAGTCCTGCTTGGTCTCATATTTTCCAGTTTAAAAAAACCCTCCCACTTTATTGCATTTTGATGGAGGCTAAGGTTTATTTCTATACAGTTACGTAAGATTTATATTATAATTGTTGCTAGCATGATGTTATTGCAGTAATTGGCTTTAAAAATAAGAACTTATAGAGATCATCTGAGCATGTAGTTCACTGGTCTGTTCCAGGAAAGCAATTAATGTTGCTTTTAGGATGCAGCTTGGTCAGGTGTAGTGTTCTTGGAAATGTGGGCATAAACGAGGGTGGCAGAGTCTTGCTCAGAAAACACTGTTCTATACTTTTAATCTTGTTAATTTTTCAGATTCTGTTGTTTACTTCAAAGAATTGTTTTCCTTTAAACCTAACAATCTATGAAAACCACAGATGTACATCTATGGGAATGAGGGGATAGGAAGCTTGCAGTACTAGTGAGTGAATTGGCCATTTGTGCAGTGTAGACATGGCAGTTAAAATCCTCAGTTGCAAAATGGGATCTGCTTACTAAAAATTTCTCATAAAAATAACAAATAACATTGCTGGACCCTTAAAGGCATATTGTGGCCCTTATTCTCAAATGATATTGAGGTTTCTTCTGAACTACAGAAAGTCATTTTGTGAGTAATCAAGATTTGAGACTTTGCTGGTTGTTTACCTTGAGAGTCTGTCAGCTTTTGCTGGCATAAAAATACTTAGATTTTGAATGAAGAAGAGTTTTGGAAGCAGAATAAAGAAGCAAAATAAGGAAGAATTTGTCCACGATATGCTGTGAATAACTTCATTTAGAAAAAGCACTGAAATCATAAATATTTTCTTTATTATATTATTTCTTGTTCATGTTTTCAACACTTCATGACCCAGTGAAGATACAAGTACTCTAACACAGATCAGCAGAGCAAGTATAATATCTGTTCATAATGTACTGAAAACATCCAGCAGAGTATATTTTTAGAGGAAACATATGAGAATTGACAACTGAACTATATATGAAAAAAGCCCTAAAATATACACAAATTGTATTTAGCTAGGTCTGAGGCACGTCTAAGGCACAGAATAGTTGCTTATTTTTCAGGTTTTTGAATAGAGGTGTATTTATAAAATTGGATGTAGTAGAGCCTCTGGAAGTGAAAGTCAGAGGTTGACTGTACTAAAAATTTTATTATTCCAGTTATTATTTATATAACCAGTTTATTATTTATATAACAAGTTTTCAAATTTTGCAAATACTGCATTTTCACTGAAACCAATGTGTAGGTAATTGACAGGATGGTTTTATAGTGTTCAATGTACTGTTGAATAAGTTACATCTTTAAGATTCTGTCCTCTCTTAAATCCTTTTACGATACTGTCACTCATCAACATTGCTTACTTGAAAATTGTGGTTGAGTAAAAATACCTTATTTCTGATTTTCTTGCTGAATGTAATTGAATGTTCTTCCTCTGAAACACAGCAAATTCTTGGCCTTTTCTTAAACTAACAGAAAATATTAAAAGTGAACACATCTAGGGTAATTAATATAATACTGTAATACTGTCATGATCAATTAATTAAAAAAATAGATGCCCAAATGAATTGAACTAGCAGAAAAAACTTCATCATGAGAAAACTTTGAAACATGATTATTTCCTTGACTTCAACTCCCAAACTCTCTCATTTATCATTTTCTTGATGTTTTTCTGAGTTGTTCAATGTGAAACATGTAGTTTGTAAATTTAGTAAAAAATAGTTGTAGGAATAATAACCATGCTATGATAAGATTTTATCATACTGACACTCCATTTCCCATATTCAATTAAACATTTCTGTCTTTTCAGAAGAAATTACTAAGTATTTTTAAAAAATTATTTTCCATTCTCAATTTAAAGCTGTTGCACTGAATATTTATCACAACTAACACATTCATATATGCTTGTTGTCAAGGTGACAGAGTTTATCGGACTAGTAGAAATCAAAGTATTTAAACATAGTTTTAAATTCTCAATGTAGTAGGGTAAGGTAAACACTAATTCTGTCAAACACTGGTTATCTTTCATTAGCATGGAATTGAATTCATTTTTAGAAGAAAAAACATACAAATATTACTTGGCCATGTAATAAACAGATTTCCTTTAAAGAAGCTAATAATAGACAAATGTTTGGTAATTTAGTAAGTCTGTTTACGACACTGTGTCTTTAAACTTGAACTGTCAGTTAACTCATATTCAATGTTCACGTTTGCTTAAAAAGAACACCCTTGATTATAGTAGTGAGAACTGGCTTTTTCCCTCCCTTTCTTCCTCCCATTCTTTCTTTATATCTCACTGAATAATAACCCTAATTTAGTGACTTCAGTAATTTCTGCCATCAGCCTTTTCTATGGCTGGAACAGAAGCATGAATGGCACACACACTGAAATGTGTGAAAACTTTGTAAATTTTGATAAGACACTGGAGAATGTGTCATGAGTTGGTGGGTTACCATTAGCTGAGAAATGAAAATGTAATTTGCACAGCAATTACAGCTTGGTCCCTCCTACTGAATCGGGGATTAGAAGATTTAATAGTTAGAAATGAAGTTAGTAAGATAAAAGTAGTATATTTTGATTGAGGGATTTAACAAGAGGACTAGAAGAAGCTAGAGGTTTAATTATTAGCAGATGAGTAGAATTGGAGTAGCTGCAGCAAAGACAATATATCATGCATTTGATCCAGTTATGTATTTTAGAAGCAACAGGGAGTATACGTAGTATTGTGAAGAACCAAGAACCGAAAACGCATCTGGCCTCTAAGATAAATGGAACCGTGACAGGGAGCTTGGACTTGAAGGGTCAAGGAGCCCTAGCAACAGGACAAGGTAAAGAGGAAGACGACTGACTTCATCTTCAGAGAACCACTGACCCATTTCAAGAGACCACCGACCCAATTAAGAAGAGGCACTACGCAGCCATAATGGACATTCATCTCATTTTAATACAAACGGGGAGAGGCGGGGCCAGGAAATGAATATGTATAGGGGTTTTTGGGACTTTTATGAACATGTAAGGCTTTTATGGGTATAAAGGCAAGCTAATGCTTTGGGAATTTGCACATGCTTTTGGGAGGTTTACCTCACATGTACCCAGTGCTGCAATAAACATACCACTTTTCAACTTCAATGAGTTGAAGAGTTCCTTTGTCCTGGTACTTTTGTGCATCACTACCATTACTGGGCAGTAAGTATTTACCAGTGTAAATACTGATATATTTATGCAAGATGTTAACCACGCAAGGCAAACCTTGAGACTGGTAAACCCTCTGGGTTTTGGTAGTGAGTACAAGCTAGCAAGGGCCATACAGCCATGATCCTCTATTGACTTTACTGTGAGCTGCTTTTTTCTTCAAATGACATTGAGGCACTTACATGACCCCCCAAAAAATATCTTCCTAATAGCTGGTAAAAATTAACAGGAAAGCACAGTGTATAACCCATAATAGGAAACATTTGGAGTTACCAGAATTTATCTGGTTTAATCCTGCTACAGGTCTGGCTAAATGAAGCAATCTACTTTTTGGCTGCTCAAATGGAACACTTGAATAGATGACAGATTTGAAGATGTCATATGAAATACTGCACAATTATCATGAATAATTTGAAAATATTCTGTTATTTTAACCGATCTTAAAATGTCTTATTCAATAGACTGTGGCATTTAGAGCCAAACTACTCCCAAGAGCAGCAGGCCTGTATGTTTCTGGTATTTGGTGTCACAATATTTCTCATTTAAAATTTCCGTGGTGACTGAATAATAGCGCCCAAAGAATGATCTAACCTAGGCTGTATTTTGTTTCAGTCAGAAAATTCTGCTTGTGAATTCTGATATATTGTAAAGAGAAAGCCTTTTTAAATTTGGAATTGTTTGTTTTGAAATTTCTTGGGTCCTAGGGACAGCTCACTTACCTGATATTAAATGGACACAATTAATTTTTATTGCTTACTTTAACTGTTTTCAACAAATACCTTCTAACTTTATTGATTTAATCATTTGTTTATTGGTTTTATTATAGCTGTGCCTATGGAATCTCATTTAGAGATTACTGATTAAATGTTTTCTCCAGCCTACCCCATGTAAAATTATCTTTGATGTAAAACCATATTTGGGGAATATGTGTAGCATTGCACATAGCATTTGCTAACTTTTGAGTCAAATCTACTTCAATGTTGTCTGTAGGCCTCTACATATCACGGCTGCCAGTTTCTTCCTGTTGAAATATTCCTGATAGAGGAATAGTAGTAGCTGGAAATGAGTGTATTGGACTTTCAACTTTATTTAGTTTCATTTCCATTTCAGTTACTGACCTTACTGATATAATTAAGAACTATGCAAGTTGCTCTCATTTTTCTATATGACTTGAGTGTGTCCTGTTCTCTCACTTTTAGTGCCCTCCCCAAGGTAATACAAAATAATAATATACCATATGGCAAATGGAATCAGCTGTAACACCATGCAGTATATTTTATCATGTAGCTTTTACAGTATGGCATTCCCAAGTTTGTAACTGATGAATATTGCATGTGGTAGAGAAACTTTAGCTGTATGATGCTGCTTCTCCAGTTAGAGGCATCCTTGCTGATACTCTGCAAGCATGCAGCAGCTATCCATCACCAACACACTAGGAACTGGCAGAATGTCTCAATGTGTGACAGTCCTACCAAACTGCAAAAAGTTATCATGAGCAGAGTCTTGCATTACCATGAATTGTGCAATACATAACTGATATGTTAACAGTAATAATGAGTTTTGTATCATTTGTGAGGCTTGGCTAAGAATTTTTGTATGTTTTAATGTCTTTAGAGCTCTTGGGAATTCATAGAATGTGTTCCTTCAGTCGTAAATTTACGTAGGTTTGAAGTCAGTATTCTGAAACATGCTGTCTTGGAAGCATCAGATGCTGTTCTATGAAAACTAAGTATTAGCATAAACAGGGATTTTGTGGATGAGTTAAAGTACTTCTGCAGAGCTGTGTTCTAAAGGAATTTCTGTTTTGTGGATATACTAAATGGGTGTCATAAGATGATGGCTTTACTTAGGAATGCAAAAACCTGTAAGTAACCATTTCTTAATACATCATGTGTGTTGATAAACCAACATCTTTGTCTAGCTTTAGTTTTGTGAATGGAAGGGAGAGATGTAGATTAAGTAGATAGATTTGTAATGTTTAGCTATGGTTTTCTTTCCATCTTCTGTTTGTGGCAAAAATATAATTTCAGGCTATTATAAAAGTAAGTATTGCTAAAAAGTTGATAGGATGTTTCTGTTCATGAACAGTTCCTTCAGGTAACAAGCAGTTAGCCTAGTGTCCAGTTTGTTTTAGGGATTAGAGATTACACAGTCTCTACCACATTTATGCTCCCACTGTGACGCTACAAGTGATGCAGCAACTTTTCTCCAAAGCAGGAGAGCAAAAGAGGAAACAATGAGTTGTTCTTCCCTTTTCATCCAGATTTGTTCTTTGGTAAATATATTATAAGGTATTTCTACTCCTCTCTGGTCATGCTTAGGAAATGTATGTGTGCCTAAGCTCTAAACGAACTTTGCACCTGTCGCCTGTAGGAAGGGAGGGGTGTGTGATAACAGATGGTGCGTTTCTCCTTGTAATGTGTGCTTGTAATGCCCCAAGAGTTCGAGGACAGGACATTGTAAGGTATGAGAACTTGAGGATGTTGAAAAGGAACAGGAGCACACAGCACAAGTCACTTGTACTCCTGTGTCAAACCAGTATTCATGGCTTCCTGTAGCAACTAGTACAATTGTTTATTTAAAGGAAATAAAATTAAATGTAGGAAATGGATTTTATTAAAAGAAATGTAGGATACCAGTATAATAATAACTGAGGGTAACAGCAATTTTGTTCGAAAAGTAAATTCATTGTGTAAGTCAGCTTAGTAGGGTATATGTATTGTGTGTGTACATATGTCCTAGACACATACAGAAGGAATTCTCAGATACTAGGAAGGGCAGGATAAACTATTTGGCACAATTCTTTGTACATTTTGCACTATATAGAGAATCTCCTGAATTCCTTACCTGATTTTTTAGAAACAGCTTCGTCTTTTTGTCCTTAATTTTTCTTTCTTGCTTACCTGTGTTGTATCTACTGCTGTTCTCCACTGTTTGCTTGTCTCCTCATCACATACGAAACCAGTGTGGACTCTGTATTGAAAAACCTGCATTGACAAAAGTGCATGAGTTTACATATGTGTGAATGACAGACTTATTGTTTCATCACTCTTTTTTTCTGTCTTCCATGAAAACAGAGATAGAACAATCAGAGACTTGGGGTCAAGTACTGAAGTAATGTTTGCAGATATGAATACTGACATAAATTTATACTGCTAACCACTTCAATATATGCAGAAAATCTATTTATATACATTTTTTGCACAAAATATGTTAACACAAACATGTAGAAATAATGTGTGTCCTATAACAGAAAATGCATGCTTATGAGAAACTGAGAATACAAGTGTTTGTCAGGTTGTCCTCTGGAAGCCTGAACAATACCTTTAGAGTGACCACTCCTGCTTAGAGGTGTTTTAGTTTAGTTTAGTTTACTTGTAGCACTGAACTGATTTCTTTTATGCCTGGTCTTGAAGTTTACAAGGTGCTGATCTGAGACACCTCTGCGAAGTTCAGTGATTGTCACAGAATTCTGATCAGGCTTGGAAGAATTATCCTTAGATTGCAAATAGCAATTTTTTAAACTGTGGTTTTAAGGTTTGTTGTTTCCATTTTCTGGTTTGTCACTCTTTGGTGTTTTTTTGGTGGTGGGTTTTGGTTTGGTTTGTGTTTTGGGGTTTTGTTTCTTTGTTTGATTAGTGGGGTTTTTTGTTTCTTTTTGTGTTGTGGTTGTTTTTTTCCTCCAGAAGTTATATCTTGACTTTTTCCAGTTCCTAACAATCCCCCCTCCATCTCTTATGCATCTTTTCTCCACCTTTGCTTTTGAATAATCATGCCTTTAGGTGAGAATTTGTAAATTAAAATTGTACTGTCCTGTGTTATGATCTTAACTATTACAAACATTCTTATTTCTAAACCTCTGACTTCCTTCATTAAGTCCAAGAGAAACACCTCTGTGGAATCTGATGATGATTAAAACAAAACATTTTTGTCATACAGCCAGATATGAAAAATAATTAAAATTTGGGAATGTACTATAGTGCTAAGGAATTGAAATTGTAATAAACTGTTGACTATTGGGATAATATTTCTAGAATTAAGAACATATTTTGAAATAATTTTTACATCAATGGGGAATTTATTTCTTGAGAAGGACAGCAGCTATATTTTTTGACCCTTTTCCAGTAGGATTTGTGCCAGAATGAAAACAAAAAGCTTAGGAATACTTAAAATGGCTTCCTTTAAATGGTTCTACCTTTAATGCAAGGAGTCCTTGAGTGTCCAGTCTCAAGGACTGCACAAACGTCTATAGAAGTGTGCATGACAACTGAGCCTGGACTGGCAGCTTTCTGTGGCTTGGAGACACCCAAATATTGTACAGTGGACTGAATAAAAGATGTAATTAGCTTAAAAAGAGTAGAATCAGGATTCATGTTTCCTTTTGTCTCATTGCCAAAAAGCTTTATATATAATAAACACATAAAAATTTACTTATGGCAAGTAAAAGTTGGCTTGTGCATCATTTATCACAGAATTCTGCCACTAGTCTCATCTTTATAGACTTTAACATGTAAGATGTGTGCCTTAGAGCATGTGACATTTTATAAAGTATCCAGCTTTTCACGGGGGTGATATTAAATGAAAAGCATTCTTATTTTCCTGGAAATTTATGCCCTACACCAAATACCGTTTTATCTGTGATTAACTAGCAGGAACTATCTGTAACGTCTCCACCTCCTCAGTGCTGAAAAAGGCAGAGACTGAAGGTGAGAAGTATATTTACTTCTGACAACAAAAGCAGCTGCTGCTATTACTTTTAGCTGTAATGCAAACATGCTGGAAAAGGTGACTGTTGTGGTTCTAGTGTACTGGGACTAAACATGTCTGTTGATGACAGCAAACCCTGAAAATTCTTTTATGGATTGTGTCTGGAGGGCATGTGCAAACACAGATCCAGCTGGGAGGTAGAACCAAAAAGAAGAAACTTTGGGCTAGAAAAGTATCAGGACAAAATCAAGAATCTTCCCCTTCTCCTGTTTTCTTTTTGGTAGAATATTATATTGCAAAAGAAATTATTTTTCTCTAATGATAACATGAGATTCTGAAATTAAGCACAGCAGGTAGAAACACCCAGCATAGAATTGAAAAAAAAATGCATATTCATATGCTGAAATATTTTCCAGTGCTGACAGCTAACTATTCCAAGTGGAAAAGGTACAAACTCTGCTGTTCATTCTGCCAATTTCCCTTCTTAAACTCTGGCACTGGTCTGAGGGCTGCGTACTCTAATCTCTGTTATTCTTACCATCATCCATTAGGCTAAGAAAGATATTTATAGAGACAAATTTTTTTTTTAATAAGATTACAGAAAATAATTATACTTTTAAATTTTTGGGAAAGGGAAAAGGGGTATTTCTTTTGTAAAATCACTTTATTCCTGTTATTTTCTTTCAGAGTGCACAAGGGGAGCACTGTGCTAGGATGTAAAAGTACCTAGAGCATATTTCAAGACAAAAAACATAAACATTGGTGGGAAAAGGCACTTTATGCAAATGTCTTTCCTGAATGACGGCTCTCCCTCCCTGATGGTTCTAGTAAGACAGAATAATTTGGGAAAATAAGTGGAGTGCCGTGCCCTTTAGTTATTTTCTCTTTTCATGTACATCCCCTTGCAAATATGATTATGACAAAATAAAAGGTTCATTTACATGGGAGCTTCTTCTAAAATATTTTCAATATATCACCATAGAAATTGTAGAGATAAAGCAGAGCTATAAATGACAACACTTATAGGAAGGAGAAACAGATCAACATGCCTTACTCTCTATTGCGCTTGTTTTCCTTTTACAGCCCACCTGTCAGTCCTATTATCATTGTCTGGGAAAGAATTTACAGTAAGTCTTTGCTTTAATCAGTTTCCATGGTAACTTGGTTTTAAAACCTTTACACAAAGATGGCTTGGTTAAAATGATAATGAGCTGCAGTGCTCATCCATACCTGAACTACCTTTTCCATTGCTCAAAAATAGTCAGATAGGGGTATCACTCCATCTGCTCTAGTTCCTTTGGTATCTACAACACTGTTTCAGTAATCAATTCAGATCAGCTTGCCATCTGGAAATCTCAGTTTTCAGAGATGTAGGGGGTTCAGGCTGCTGGCTAGTATTTGTATATGACATGCTGTGAAGCAGAGAAACTCATGTGGGGTCTGGAGTCTTGAGTTCAGTGGGGAAGGATCCCCGTGCATGTACAGTACCTACAGTGGGGCTGAAATCTCCAAGGACCGTGGTGTCTTTTAACATATGAACCAGAAGAGGCAGACTGTCTCCCTTGCAGAAAACATTTTTCTCAAAGGTATGAAAAATAAATTCCCTTCATATCACATCAAGGGGAAGAAAAGTTCAGGGGGAAAAAAAATATGAAAGTTTCAATTGATTCTAATAAAATTGTGATAATACGCCATTGTTGAGGATATGTATGTTTGAGCCAGCCTTTAGTTATCCCTTATCCTAATTTCAAGCTTTTCTCTTGCACTCATAGTTTCTGATTCTCCGGCCCAGTTTGACTTTGCCTTTGACAGTCTTGTTTTTAATTCTGATTACTTTATACCAATTCTCATCTGGGAGAAAAACCAGAATTTTTTTAATGTAACTTAATAACACAAGTTTCAATTACATGGAACAAAGAACTTTTAATGCGTATCTGATAGAGCTCTTCAGCAATTACTCTGAAAACTTGCTGCATTTCATAGAAGATGTGCTATCAGAAATTCTTAAGATTCTGTACTAGATCTGCTCTTGTTGTTGTTGTATTGAGTAGCTTAGTATTTATTTAAGAACTTTTTTTGTTCCATTAGAGGCACTGATAGAATTTATGAAGAAAATTTTACATATCTGCATCTTCCAGGCAGGCATTTAAAAAGCTGCTGAATGTAGGTATACACCAGTTAATTTATGTTTGAGTTTTCCCAAAAACTCGGTAAAGATCTCATGTTTCAGCATGGGACAACACATTCTTTTTCCATGGTAAGTGGTTGTCCAGCTGGTCTATCTTAAGCATCTTAAATAACAGAATCAAATTGGTCATCTACTGATTCCTTTAGGTAATGTAATCTCCCTATAACTTAGTTGCCCTTTAAAAGGAGTCAGTATCCTTGTCCCAAATCAAGTAATGTGGGTGTACTAGAAGTTTGATTTAGACCTATATAATTACTCCCCAAAACATAAAAAAAAAAAATCTTTCAAATGTATTTTTTCCAGTCTTTATTTTTAACTAACAGTTTCATTTACTCCTGATGTCCTAGCACTGTCCCATAGTCATTAATTTCTCAGGGGAGGGGATTGTCAAATCAGGGTATCATAAATCTAATGTATTCCTTTCATCAGTCATGGCAGCAACATCTTCACAGTACTCCCGTGTGTCAGTAAAGCATGACCTTCTCTGACTGATCTGCGCAGACTATGCTTAATTGAACTGTGCTTTTCCAGCAAGCATTTTAACTTCCACACAATGATTTTTTTTCAACAGCTGACATCCAAACAACTGGTCTCCATTTGCTGGGTGAAAGAATAAATAACATCTGATGCTTTGTCAGTTGAAAAAAACATAGTTCTTATTTTTAGTACTTTTAATATCTTTTTTATCTCAACTGAACAATTAAATCTGCTTAACATTTCCATGTTTTTTAATTCCTTTTATAATCCTCTGTATAAAAAAAGAGGGCTGATTCTGTGCCTCTTCACTTTTGTAGCATTATGGATTCTATCCTGATGAAAAATCAGTGCTCCAGAAGTACTGTACCTTGATATGAAAACTGATCATACTAGTTGGCTGCCTGAGATGGGGAATTTCTTATTATACATGGGCTTTAATACAGTTCTTACTTCATTTAATTAATCTGTTCACAGTGTAATGCAACAGGCTATACTTTCTTTTGCCCTGGATTTTTTTCTTGTGTACATCAGATCAATTGCTAACTGCAATTACATTATTTGGTACTTCAGCCTCTGATTAAAAATTACTGTTAAATTTAGAGGGTCTTACTCCTTAATTTTTAGCTCATTATGCTGATTTACTTTTTTAGAAAAGAATTTTCTTGATTAATTTTTATTTTTCAATGTCTTTTATTATCTTATATTAATTATTACCAAGTATTTGAGACTACCAGTATCTATTATTAATTTAACTGTCTGCTGGTAGGATTCTAAATAGTTAATTTCTGTGCTTTAAATAATTATATGGTTTTCCCCTTTTTTACCTACCTTCATGTGCTGCTCTATACAGCCATGGTTTTTTTTTTATTTTGTATACAATTAATAAGATTTTATTGATATCTATTTTCCCCATCAGTGCTTTCTAAAGACATATTTTTAAATCTAGTTATACTGTGATTGAAGTAGAACAAACCTGTTTGGATAAAATAATTATAGCTCAAATATTCATGCACCCATGAAACGTCACATTACAAATCTCAGACAGCTCTGCTGCTCGAGGCTGAACGGGCTGTGTATAAACAAGTATGTAAAATGAGAATTAGCAGGGTAAGAATTTCCAGTATTTCCAGTTGCTGCTGGTATGTGCTTTTGAGCTGACGAACTTTGCAATGGAAATATGAGCCTGAGCTCCCTCTTTCCTGGTTCCTTTGGTCCTCTCATGTCCTACATGATGTGTCATCTGAACTTCCACATTATGTTCTAAACTTATTTTCAAGATACCTCTCTCTCTGATTTCATTCTCCTTATGCAAAGTATCTCCTTTCCCTGGTTACATGTGAGAAATCATGTTTTGAAGTGTGTTACACAGGAAGAGATTAGCAGGAGAATGCCATCATGAATGTTACTGGAGAGGAGCTGGAGGTGCAGATAGAGTTTGAAGTGTGAAGACAGGAGAAAGCAGTGCTTTGTTTCTCCTGTCTGCTTGCTTCTTTTGAGACTAGCACATCCAAGACAGGAGTTTGGAAGCAAGTTTGTCAGGATCAGAAAGTTATCTGCTGCTGAATTATCAGAGTAGAAGAGCCCACAGAAAGAATCAAACACTTTCCCGGTGGCATATGTGGTTTGTTTGAATCAGTACTGCAGCACATGAATAATCTCATACTCTTTCCTTCTGCTGTTCTTTTGCCTCTAGTCCTCCTCCTGGACAGAGACACTGACCTACTGATCTTTATTGTTGTGAGTAGTAAACTATAATTATTTTATAATGGTGCAGGATAGGACACAGCAAGTGGTTTAAATGGACAACTCAGACCAAACCTTTAGGCACAGTTCAGAGTGCCCACCAAACCCTGTTCTGGGGTCTCTGGAAAACTAAAAAATATTGTCAAGAAGTTTAATTTAATTTAATTTAGTTTAATTTAGCTTATAAGAGATTTTTGTCTCTAGAAACTCTTTGTGATGACTATTGACACATGGAAACATCAGATCAATTATTTGTCTATTAACAGAACTGTTTTAAAAACACACCCATTCAGGTCACACTAAAATTTTAAAAGTTCCACCTTATTTGGAAGATAACTGGTTGTCACAAACATGATGTTTTCATGTTCCCTAATAGCACTGAATAAGATATGTTTAGTTGCAAACTGAGTTTGCTATCTCAAGGTGACAAAGACATGGTTAGCCATTAGGTCTGGAATATAAGAGTTAAACTAATAAGTAGTACTTGGGGAAGTTCAGACTCCTTTCATGGCTTCTAAGTTTTTCACCCTTTTGTATAAAATGGAGACTGTGAATTTCAAAATTTGTGCAATTGTAAGAAATACATTCCAGACTCTGTGATTCCCAACTCTTATGAGGAAGAATAAGAGTGCTTCAGTGTATATAAATACCTAAACAGTCAAAAGAAAATCAATAATACCTAGTTTCTGGTCAACTGTCATAATTTTGTCTTGATTTACTTCATGACTGGAATTTCCAACATGGAGATTTTCAATAACATTACATAAATAAATATAGTGTAATGTATCATTCCTCCAAAATTTATATCATGTCCCGGATGATTCAATTTCTAGAAAGAAATGCATACTTCTTCTATTACTTTTAGAAGTGTTCCATAAGCAATTAATTTTCATCTGTGTACTGAGAATCTGGGGTTTGTGGTTTATTAAAAATATAAAAATTAGCCTGTTTGATTTTTCCTCTTCCTTTCCTTCTTTAAAAAGTGTAATTTGAAGGAAGAACAAAATCAGATTGAAGAAGTGATTTTGGGCTCTTGAGATTATATGGCAATTATATTTCCTCTTACAAAGGGAAAAGAATTAATCTTTTATAAATTACATGTGTCAAAAGAGTCAGCTATGGAGGTGTATGTCTTAAGCTACAACAAAAAAAGCAGGGTCAATGAACAGAAAAACACTGTCTGTCTGGGTCTGACATTGTTCTAGAAAGGGGGGCAAATGTCAATCTAATATATAGAATATTATGAATTACAAGGTTACACATGCCATAGCAGTGTGTCTTAGTCACCGTCTTTGAACTCCAAAGTGCTTTATGATTGACAGAGCTTTTAAACTGGAAGTAACGCTCAAAGGGAAATGGGTTTGATAATTTTTGCTAGGATGTCAGTTCAGTCAATCAGAGAATAGCCTAGAAAAATAGGATTAGGATGAAACAGAAAGATTTTCACAAATCTGTTATTCTGTAAATGTGTAAGCTTCTCTAGTCACCTTCATTTCTCCCCATCATCTCTGAAAACACATGTATAAAATCAAGACTTATTTAAGCCAGTGTAGTCTGTAACATTTAAAGAAACTCAGCTTTAAAAGAGAGAAAAAAATTAAATAAATTCCGGTGAAAAAGTTAGGGTAAGACTCTCCAGAAAACAGAATTCAAAACATGTGCTGAGGAGCTGAATGCTGATCTGAATCTAGTAAAAACATTAAAAAAAATCTGTAAAGCAAGTAACTGTCATTTGTATAAGTGTTATTCTTATCTTTAGGCTGGTGTTTTCCTGTTGGAATAGTTTGACCTTACTTTCTCTCTATCCTTTTAAAAGGAAGATAAATATCTATTACTGCCTTTAATACATACAGACGTAGCTATCTAGCATCTGTTTTATACTGTTAAAATGCCCAGTCCTTAATGGTTCCCCAGTCCTTTATGGTCCATATTCAGAACTTTCAATAGCTAAGGAAATTGTTTATGCATGACTTGTATTAGAAAGACACTGTAGTTAGAGCTTAGTAGATCAAAAGCCCTTTGAATCACTACCCAAACTTAATTGTTTTGATGGAGGAACTTAACAGGCAAGCTTTTATTTTCTAGTATTTTTCTTTTAATGGTACTATAATAGTGGAACTTGTTGAATTGTTATTAGGGTGGATTTTTTTGGGTTTTTTGTTTAATTTTGAGAAACAGAAGTTATGAGACAATTTTTTTTTACTCAAGAAGCTTTGTCATTCATGAGAATTTATTACCCTTACTACTATAAAATTTACAAACCCAGTCATTATCAAAGCCATGAAAAATAAGTGAAATCAACCATGCTGACTTACAAATAACTGATCTTTTGGTGTTGTATTTTTTTTTTAACACATAGGCTCTTTTTAATTTCTAAATGATGGCGATAATGTTCTCAGCAATGAAAAATTTAGATTTTAAAATTTGGGGAGTGGAAGTTGAGAGAGGACAATGACACATGCTACAAATACAATGCAAGAGCTTTTGCAATGCAGTATTTTTAAGGTACCTTCTCTTTGTTATGAATATCCCTGATGGCTGCCTAAAATCAATTGTATTTAATGTAGTTTCACGAAATTTCTGCTCCTCAATATTCCAGTAATGCATTTCATTAACAACATAAAAGGCAGTTTTGGAATTTTTAAAATCTAGAATTAAAAAGAAAGATAATAAAAACAAATGCTGCATTTTTATACACACCATCATGGGTTAAATTACAGGGTTTTTCCTCTTAGGTTTGCTTTTCATTTATATGAATATTACATGGGGAAATCATCTTTTAGCTATTTTTTTGTGTGTGCATCAGATGCCCAGGTGGTATAAATTAGCTACAATGACTTCACTGATGGGAGTACAGATTTGTATCCCCATGGAATGGAGAGCATGGCATGGCACAAAACTGATCTCATCTAGCAGAGATTATCTAGCTTCATGAGAATTTCCAAGTAATTAATATCTTGGACTAAGGACTAAAAAACCTCGTGAGAGCTTTTCCACTTCCTTCTCAGGAGCTAATGGGAAATATTCATATTACTTAGTTTTAAGCTACTAGCTCAGATCAGATGATTACATAGAAATTCAGAAATGGTAAAGTTGATTTTTTGTGGTCAAAATCCCCATTTAACAACAAAGAAAGAACAATATTCTGTAAAGCTCTTTTTTGAAATTCAAAGTCTGTTGATACCTTAGGGAAATGTCTGACTAGAGGCTAACAGGGTTTACATCAGCTCTAGATGATTAACCTACTTTATATTGCTCTCACCACCCTACATTGGTTAATCATTATCTTCAGCAGTGTCTTCAACAATTAGATAAGACATCTTTTATTTCTTTTCTATATTTAGAAAACCTTAAATTTACTAATCTTATTTTGCCTTTATTTTCCATCATGCTTGGCATATGATGGAACATGTATAGTAGAATTAATGTAAGACAAAATCCCCAGTCTCTATCCTTGACTGGATTCAGATGAGTTAATCTTTACTGTCCCTCCAGGCTCAGTATCCATTACTGTTGAATCAAATAAACTAGTAATAAACAAATGTTAAAATTCAGTCAGGCATTTTCTCACTCAAAATCTGGTTTATCAGCTGTTTTGTTTTATTTCCTGAAGCATCAGACAACTGATTGGGAAGTCCAGTAAAAAGAAGCCAGTCTGTTGTTTTGGTGATTTTGTGACGCAGTTCTGAGTATGTGTGATGATCAGATGGTTTGTTTCCACTCAGAAAACAATTACACTAAAGTAGGAGGACTGATGGGTTCCCAGCTATTATAGATGGGCTTATGTAATGGTGACTATATGATGGAGGTAGAAAAGAGTTTTTCAGGTTCATTTCCAGGCCTACCAGTTGCAACCCTGCAACCACAACACAACTAGAAATATGTAATCTGTCTACTCTTCCATTCCTCTCTTTTATATAAACATAAAATTTTAGTTATACAAATTTTTGGTTAAACAGGTGGTGTTTCACAATGTTGTCAATTACTGGTGTTACAGTGTTTTTTTTCAAATTACATGAGATTTTGCAATCGCTAGATCTGCTCTATGTGCAATATATTTACAATTCACAGAGGAATCTGAAAAAGGGATTTTTACTGGATCACTAGAAAATTTTCTTTCTGTTTCCTCACGTCCTCCTATAAAGTTTCTAGGTTTTTTTGTAAGAAAAATACACTAGCTGGTTCTGACAACACTACATGCTTGAACCATGTCACGTGATATTTTAAACTTTTCTTAAGATGCTAAATTAATAAGAATTCAAAAGTATACTCTTTAACACATTTGCAAAAAGGCCATATGTAAGAAAGGATAGGCTGTGCTTATCAGTGTGCCTCATCATCCCTTTTTTTTTCTGCTAGAAAACTGTCAGCTTATTATTAAGTAGAAATACATTTAGACATTGCTGAGGAAATCTTCTGGAGGAAAAGAAATATAAGCAGTTCATAAAATTGTTATGTATAAACCAGACATTTGCAAAGAAGTTTTATCTTTTCCCACAAGGAATGCCAGCATAATACCAGAACATGTAATTTCTTTTGAGAGAAGGTACTATGCCCAGTATTGGAGCAGAGTCAGCCTTTACAGCCTCAAATTAAGAAACCAATTATAATGAAGAAAATGCAATAGCTAAGAAAAAACCTAGGTTTCGACATACATACATTTCTAGATTGGATAGTCGATCTATTTTCATTCAACTATATGCTGAATTCCACAATAGTATCTAATTCTTGTAATTCATGGGTCTATCAGCTAAAGAAAATAATTTTCTCTGAACTTCAGAAAATTACCTAACGGCATTGACAAGAATAATCCCCAGGAAAAGTCAGTCTTTTTTCTTTTTAGTTTTCTTGTACACCATTAAGCAGGTATATGTCTCACTAAAGTTGGTTATTCAAAAATTTCTCTACTTACTGAAACCATACAAATCCTTGAAAACTTTTATGTTGCCTTGGAAAAGTGCAAAAGACATTGTGTGACATCAGCACAAGAAAGAATAGAAGGAATGCTAGCTGGTAGAAGTGCTCAAGTGACTGAGAAAGAGACTTGTACCAAATGCTGCAAAAGGATGCAAATGAAAATCAAGAGCCTGATTCTTTGTTAACAACTTCTTCCCCTAACTCTGATGATTGATAATCTTGAGCATGTCCCCAAGATGCTCTAAGGTGCCTCCTAGCCTGAGAGCATTGCTGCACTGGGCTCAGCTGCCTGTCCCCTGAAGCTGTATGAGAACATGAGCCATGCACAGGGGCCTGTCAGACCCACCTGTGCTGAGATACCTGCTTTATTTACACTGCCTTGAGATGGCCAGTGCTAGAAGGACAAATGTCCACTGAATAAATAGGACATCTTTGTGATGGTAAAGACTGGCTAATTTTGGAGACCTTTTATTTATGAGAATACCACCATAGTTAAGAAAATAACATATTGTGAGCATTCATTAAAAAAAAATCCTACATACAAAATTGATGCATAATATTCTTTATTCTTTTTAAATACAGCTTCTTCAAGGAATTTAGTGTCCCATTTTCAAAATTTCCCAAGCCCATATGTTTCAGAAGCTAGGTATTTAAATATCTCTTTTCCAGAACTGTAATAGTAGAGTATTTCATTAACAGCATTTAGGAGTTTAAATTATTGCCTCAGACACTGATATATTATAGTGCACAAAAGAAAAGAGAGAATGGTTTCCTCCCCCAGCATATTCTGAGTGTATATTGTATGATTTATAGTGAGAATACTCACATAAATAAACAATGTTTTTCTGTTTGAAAAGATATAAAGCTAGATTTATGTCCAAATTAAGAAAAGGTTATCAAAATAGAATAAAAACAATTCACCAGCAAAAATCCTACATGAATACTAAGCACATACTGTATTATCTGTGTGCAAGGAATTTGTATTTAAGAAGGTTCAAAGCTATGGGGTTTTAGAAAGAAACTGTGAGGAGCTGCTGTTAATTCTCGAACATAAAAGACTTTTTAATGTGCCATAATAAATACCTTATTATCCTGTTTTTTTTTTAATTATTATTATTTCTATACAGACTATGCATTAAGACAAATTTTCTTTTCCATCCATCCATCCATCCATCCATCCATCCATCCATCCATCCATCCATCCATCCATCCATCCATCCATCATCTGTTTTCATTTTATTTTGATTAAATTGCCTGCTAGGTCTCATTCATTTAATACAGACACAAGTCTTCTGCTTCCCACCCAGTTCCATGTTCCTTGGTGGTAGTGTGTTACGTACTTGCTGGGCAGATCCTCTGCTTGTCCCAGACCATGCATGCTGGAGGCAGTGGATCTGCATGGGACAAGTACTTTTACCTGCCGTTTATTGTCCTGGAACAGAACAGGGGCACCATCATTGCATTTAATGGGAATTTTTTTGCTGGCTGTTTGTTTGTGCCACCACCCTTTCAACAATGAATTCTCTCCATGCAGAGAGATATTGTTTCCCTGGTGTTTCTAAATCCTCTGGTCACATTTGCAAAACAAAGGACATCACTATGCTAGATTTGAGTATAGCCTTTTAAGCCATGCCAGTATTGTTTTAAAATTCCATGCTCACTATTTAACAATTAAGATAATATAAGGCTATCTCCACACGAGCTACTTTAAATTTATCCTGCCCATGACCTCTTGCTCCATCTGTGTACTTTGAATTGCAGCTAAAGTAACTTCATTTTTGACACCTCAAACACTGATGGTGCATCTCCTGCAGAAATGAACTTTCTGTGGGATGAGAATCTGTGTGGGAGCCCATAATGCAGGTGATCACAATGAACTTGCCTGAACTACTGCCTTTCCCTTGGTGAATTGATGCAAGCTGCAGCCTGCTTTTAACTAGTAGGCTTTTCACAACAAAACTCAAAATGTGAAAATCTACATGGTCATATTTCTTTTGTGCTTCAAATGCTACCATTACACAGGCATAGAAAGTACCTTCACTGGTAGTTTTCAGCTCTAAAATGCATACTCTAAAACCGGAGTGGCCTCCGTATTGGCAAAATGAAGTACTTAGCTAGCTAAGATGGTGTACCACAGTTGCAACTATGTTTATTTTAGTCTTCCTTGTTGAGGAGACAACAGTCAGAAATTCTCCCTTCTGCTGAGCAGTATTTAACTTGTGTATGCCACTGCCAGAGTCTATTGATCAGATCCAGGGCAATGTACACATTGACTTTTTTGACATTTCATTCCTTTCTATGAAACAAAGGTTCCATTACAACTGTAAGAAGCTGAAACTTCAGCAGTGAATCCAGAGTATGTTTTAGGGGTTCTGTAGATTTGAAATGCAAAAAAAAAAGAAAAAAAGGTTAGTAAATGCTAATTGTAATTCAGAAGTTGGTACAGTCTGTGACTGCAGGCGTGGTCTGTTAAGGCTAAGTTGTCCTTCAAGCCAAAGGAGTATAAAAAAGTTCATAGGACATTTTGGATAGCTCCAAAGACCAAACTGTTGGCTCGGCCATGCCTTAATGTTCTAATAATAAAGTATTTTTTCCACCATTTCAAGCCAAAATACAAGTTTTATAGGGTATTTTCAATCTCAGCATTTTTCTTTTGAATTTTATAGCAATATATTATCAACATGGTGAAACTGAACTATGACATTTCCTGGAATTCTCTGACTATTAAATCTTGTCCTCTCTGAACTTGTGTCTATACTGAGAATAAGATACAAGGAATTTATTTCCAGAATCTGAGAACTGCATATGCCTCTACGCAGTACCATTTAATCTCTTGCAAGTATTTGAGTATCATCATGTTACAACACAGAATTTAAGATTACATGATCTGGGAAAGCTGCTGTGTACTCTTTCCCTTAATTTCCCTGGCACAGATGTCACCTGATGCATATCTTTATGTTCTCCCAAGTACAGGTTTATCAGTGAGCTTCTAAGAATTCACATCCTGTCCATTAAATTATTGCAACAGCAAGGTAGCAACAACAATACAGATTACTGACTTCTTGTTACTACAAATATTTAATTGGCTTGATAGCAAAAGATTTATAGACAGTTAGAAAAACCAAGCAAGGATTTGATTTAATATGTAATTCAAAAGAACTCGCTATTGGACTGTTTCTGACACAAGTTTGAATTGAGAAAGAAATTTAAACATACATATTTAGTACCAAACCCAAATATTAAAACAGAGAACGTGTTATAGCATCATTCTTAATGTACTGCATAATGAGTGGAAGGGGTAATTGGCACTGGCTGTGACTTCAGTTCATTGCTAGCTGCAGCCATTACTGTCCAAAGCTGCATTTTAGGCTGAATGCTGACTATTCTGTCTGGATAAACTTTCTATTCCCTCTAATTAAACTGGGTAATGCAATTCATTAACTGTTTCTGGATCAGTGCTTTCCTTACTTTAATGGAATCAATGAAAAGGAGGCTTACACAGGAGGAAATAAAAGTACATTCAATCACAGAAAAACAGCCCATGAAGATTTCTCAAAAGTAAAGCACATTGGTGACCTACAGCCTTTCCTGGGCTTAATGTGCTGTGCTTGCCTTGGGAATGCTAAGGGCCAGATGGAACAATTTCATGCTACTTCGAAATGAGTTATCAAATTCTGCTGCTAGTATGTAGCTAAATAAGCCAGAGTTTTGAAATAAGTTATTATAAATCTTGGCACCAATGCACCACCAACCAGTGGTCTTGCAATAGACGACTGTGGAATGACCAAAACAAATCTCAGTAAAAGGGAAACGAGAACACTTCTGTGACTGCAATTACAACAAGAAAGGCTGCAGCTTGCCCAGTGCAGCATATCTATCAGCTCTAGAAACCTCTTCTTCAGCAGGTTTTGCTACTTCAACTTCTCTTGAAAACTAAAAGATATAACAGTCCCTACTAAGAACAGAAATGCAGCACCTAATGAGATTTTCCTAACCCGTCTCCAGTTCCCCTTCACCTGTGCAGAGGGAGCTTTAAATGATTTGCGTTTCTTCTGTGGCCTAAAGCATTCTTCCTTTAAAAGAGAGAATAGTTCTCTGAATCTGGAGAGACATCACTTGGGTAATAGAGCATGATGTGTTCCTCCTAGAGGAAACCAAGTGGGATTTTGGACAGTAAGGCAGAAATTAGGTTGCTTTTCTACTTTTAATACTGTACCTGTTCAGATATGTCTCTTCCTTATTTGCTGGCAGAGGGTATGTAGGTCTTTTTAAAATTTTATCAGAAGATGCAATAAAGGTGGTTTCCAATTTCTAACATGTGATGTAATTTGGAGAAAAATATTAATAGGTTTTGGTGTGAACCAACATTTTCATAACCTTGTAGTTGCTATGATAAGACAACCTTGTTGTCTGGAAAGCTAGAAAAGCCCAAACTTCATGACAATTTTCCAAATCTGTACTGGAAAAAATCTGTCAACATCTTGGTTTTAAAATTCTTCAAGAATCTTTGATATGCAGAGTATCTCAGACATCTGAGTACTTATATCTCATTTAATGCATGTACTTTATTATTATCTAGGATGTTTAACAATCACTGAGGTTTCTATGAAGATTTAAGCATATTAGAGACCAGCAGCAAAAGCCCTTCAGGCCTACAGGGGCAGGAAAGTGAATGACAACTGTCAGGTATCACGTGCATGGGACCTATGCACATCATTGTAAGGGGTTGGCAGGGATTGACCAGGCCTCCATCTTTAGCTAAAAAGCACAAGCAGAGGGCATCTTTAAAAAGCTGCTTATAATCATGTCTCAAATTCCCAATTTCATCTCTCAATTCATTGCTGGTTTTGTCAGTTCCAACTGTTTTCCCCAAATTGTTTCTCCTCTGTATACTTTGCCTTGCCTCCTAAGTCTCAATGAAATGAAAATGTTTAAAATCATTATTTAAAAGGCATAATTTGTATTCCATGATGTGAAAAAAATTTTTTCCAAACATGGACTGTCTAGATGGAAAAATTCAGAATTATCTGTTAAAAGGTTAAAACCAGTAAATCAGCCTTAATGTTGTATATGATAACACATTCTTCCTCAGTATTTTTTAAATTTTCATTTCTTAATAACTGGGATTTCATCCACTTGAGTTCGCTCCTATCTCTTCTGTGTGGCAGTAGTATTTGTTGCCATCTAAGAATCCCCTTATAAGAGGCAGGAACTACTGTTTAGTGATGAATTGTAGGGAATTAAGAAATTCCCATAAAAAACTTTTTTTAAAAAAATCATGGTAACAGGATGGAGGTGAAATAATGACAAAAGGATTTCTTTCATGAGAATAAGAATTGCCTTACACCAGAGTAGGTCTAAAATGGATGTCTACGACTCTGTATCTGCCAGGGGTTACCAGCAGTTCCTGGTAAAAGAAGTAAGAGGCTTCCTGTTGTTTCTCTTAGCGTGGATTTAACAGTTTAGTCAGAGTCTAGGCTCAACAGTCCTTATCTACCTTAGTTTTGTCACCTCCAAATGGTCCTTTAAATATTTATACACAAAACATTTAAACATGACAAACGCAAGCAAAATCCTGTGAAATAATTAAAAAATATACTAGAGCTAGACTTCAGATTCCTTAACAGTGTGTTCTTGATTTTCCCTAGTTGAGATTACTTAGTATACCTTAATATCAGACTCAAGATAGTTTCCTGAACTTAGTCGCTTTTGAGTGAATAAAACCCCAAAAACCCAAACTGAAAACCATGAAGAATATAGATCTCTGAGTCCTTACTCATCTCTGTCCCTGTATTTGTCATCCTCCTACCAGAAATAATTAGAGCCATCTCAAATTCTGCCTCTTAATCTGACAAAATAATTTCCATGTCGATTTCTCTTCCAGGGGTCTGTTTATGATCTTCAAAGCTACTTCATCTTAAGAAACCCTGTATCTTTGATCATTTGTTTCAAAATGTATCCTATCATTCCAGTAAAAGGAAATTAACATTTAGAGGAAACCTTCAGGTAATTCTGAATCCTAAAACAATATAATCATAATTAGATGGAGAAATAAAAATACAAATACTTGGAGATCAAAACAGGGATCTAGTCATCTTTCTTATTAAGGGAAGATTGTACAAAAAGAAGAGCTCTTTCTGAGATTTCACATGTATCAATAAGCTATGTGGTATCTTCTTTTTCTGCTAGCACACAGAGATTGTAAATTTTGGAGAATCAGGAAAAAAATCAAAGACATTCTTGCAGATAATCGCACCTATGTCTTTGGGCCTGCATAATTACACCTCTCTTTTTGTTCTACCTGTAAGTCTAAACAAGACTTCTAAAGCTCGAGCAAGGGGAACACATTGTGTGTCATCCCCATTGTTCCCCCTGCCTGTGTCTTTGCTCCTAGAATCCATAGTGTTGTGACCTAGAAGGAAATTTCCTTCTATGTCAACAGTTTTATGCCAAGAAAGACATAGCGAATAGTTGTGGTGGCAGCTTGCTTTACTCTTAACAGCCAGGTAATTCCTTCTTTTACAAAGCACAAATCTGTTGTGTCTATTTGGGAAGAGAGAGTGAAGCACTAAATTGTGGTATTCAGTGTGGCCACTTCAGGGTAGTCTACAGTAAGAAGGTAACTAAAACACAGATAATTCCATTGCAGGTAATAAAATCTGACTAACTACTTCAAAATCAGAGCAAACAGAATCAGAGTATATGCCAAGTTGCTGCTTTGCCCCTCTGTGTTTTATAAGAATTATATTGTCCTGCCCACTATAACTCATTAAGGTACCAATTAAAAGTTGTGAAGGAAAGTCATCCTTCATTGACCATTCACGCTATGTTGTTGAAAGTATTTTTATTTATGATGTTTCACTGCTTTTTTCATCTACCATATATCAGACAATTTATCAGAAAGTTGTAATGAACTCATGATTTGATGTCATTAACAGCTGCACAAACAACACAAACTGCAGATCTTCAGTTTTGAAAATTCCTTTTTTTGTTCAAGTCACAGATTATTTAGAGTTCAGACTTTAGGTAATCCTGCCAAAGGCTATTTCTTTGTGTAGTATCTCTAGCTAATTCCTAGGATACTTTCTAAAATTAAAAATATGAGACTTCTGAAATATTTTTGAACTTGATGTGTCGGTGATTTATACAATTATTCTGATATAAGAAAGTACTAAAAAAAAAAGGCTTTGGTTGATTCTTGGGGACACTACAAAGTTCCAGCTCTCTCTAAACTCAGTTAACTAAAATTGTACTATCTATATACACATCCAAATAGGAATGGGAAGTATACCTGTTCTGTTCTTTCCTTTACTACTGGACAGTACAAAAACCTATTCTGTATTCATGCTAGCAAAGGCAAGGAATACTCTTTTGAAGTACTCTTTTGTAAATGTTGAGTACTCTTTTGTAAAATATTTTTATTTTTCCTGGCCTTAACATTTGAAACAGTATATTCTTATCAAAACCATTCATTTTGTTTCTATGATACACTGTCAACAAAGACTCAATTTTAACCAGTAATGAAGTTTTTGTGTGAACTAAAATCAAATGCTACAACTATTTTGTAAATTCAAAGGATTGGAAAGGATGTCACTTCAAAATGTAGAAAGTAGTACTGGCAAGTATTTGAGATAATATTGCAAATTGAAATTACCCCAATACAATTACTTCTCATAGATAAATAATGGCTATCTATATAGTGCCTTACAGAATTTTAAAAATATTTTATGTCTTCCTGTGGAGATGCCCAGGACAGATAGTACTGCCGATTTAATTAGCATATCCAGTATGATAACCAAAATGCCTTGGCAGACGCAAACAGAAATTTAGATTACAATCTGAGTGGATTACTCAGGTGCCAGGAAGAGGAAAATTAGATCAAGCCTCTGCAAGCAGGAATGTTTTTCTTATGCATGAGTTTTGTCTTTTTGTAATGTTTAACATGGTGATTGTAGCAAGAGATTAACCGTATGGAAGAGTATATAAGCTTTTGGTAAAACTCAGTAAAGGGAATCTTGATCACAAATCGGGGTTCATGCGTCTCTCTCAATCGCCGATAAATTGGTGCCCCGTGTGAGGACAAGAACCACCATCTGTCGGTAGTCGGCAACGCCCCTGTAACTGAATTGTGGCAGTGAAAGGAACCGCATTGCACCCACAATCACCTGGACGCGGGGAAGTGACAGGTGAGCCAGGGGAACTCAAAGGAATGGGACAGGAAATGTCCAGCCAGAGAGACATTTGAAAAACCATGCTAAGCCTCCTGAGCAAGCATGGATATCCCATCTCAAAGCAGGACCTTAAATCGCTATTAAGATGGATGTCAGCTATATTTCCCCAATACTACCTCTGCTTCTATCTTTACTCTCCGTTACTGGGACAAGGTCAGCATAAAACTTTACGACCTTGCCACGCTCCCTGGGCATGACGCAGAATTACGATTACAGCCAGCGTAGAAAGCTGTCATGGATGCGATAAAAAAGGAGAGGGGAAGGAGCAGGAACCCCTGCGAGGCGGCCACAGAGATGGCCCTGGCCATGAAGCTGAACAAAAACATGCCCAGGTCCTGCTCCCCGTCCCCCGCCAGCAGCCCCTCCCCGTCAAACGTCAGGGATCCAACCCAGCTGGCACCTACAGCCTGTCACAACCCCAGAGCTGCCAAATGCTTATCGCTTATGTGGAGACTGACTCTAGCAGTGACGGAAAGTCCTTCGACCCCGGCCCCAAAAAAGACTGGGACTTTTCCCCTCCGGATACACATAATAATTGGTTACGTATAAAAAAGGAAGCCCTGAAGGACAAAGACTTTGGTACTGCAGCAGAAATCTTTGTAGCCCCGTGTGTCTCGACGCGAAGGGGGGAGGGGGGGGGAATCCATGATGGGAGCCCTTAGGCCACTCAGAGATTAAGGAACTGTGCCGTACTGCGGCGGAATATGGTCTGGGGTCCCCTTACTTTAGTAACTTATTAAGAGCAACTTTTGCTACTCACTTCATGACGCCTCATGACGTTAAATCTCTGGAAAATCTTTTGCTTACACCAACGCAATATGAAATATTCATGGTGCAATGGAGAAAGAAACTGGAAAACATATGCAGGGCATGCTAACCAAGCCCTGGCTGCTTTAACTATTGACCAATTAGCAGGGGAGGGGACGCATACCGATCCTAATGGGCAAGCTGCTTTACCGAAGGAAGCCCTGGAGGGGATCACAGAGGCTGCTCGATTTGCATTTCTTAAGGTTCCTGAAGCAAAAACTCCTCAACAGTCCTTCACAAATATTAAACAGGCACCCCAGGAACCCTGTATGCAGTTTGTGGACAGATTAAAACAAACGCTGGAGAGACAAATTGATAATGAGCAAGCGAGGGAGGTTGTACTCCTCAAACTGGCCATAGGAAATGCTAATGAAAACTGTAAGCGCCTCTTAAAATCCCTGCTCCCCGAGCCCGAGCCCACTTTGCTTCAAATGATAGAAGCCTGTAATCATTTGGGTACTTTACAACATACCATGGCAGTCACCTATCAAACCGTTGGGCAAGGCATTGCTGACGCCTTTGCTGCCTTGAAATTAATACCTGGAAAGCAGTTTGTGTGTTTTCGTTGTGGTCAGCCTGGACACATTAAAAGGGACTGTCAAAAGGTGCAAAAAGCCAAGGCCCTGGGTATGGGTCCACGTTGCAGAAAAGGTGCTCATTTTGCTAACTCATGTCGCTCTAAGTTTCACAAAAACGGCCAGGCTTAACAGAGAAACTCCTTCCACAGTGCGGAACGATGATGTGCGAAGACACAAATACAACAGCCGGCACTGTGACCAAACTTCAGCTTCCAACCA
>VXBU01006857.1:3386-20440 GCA_013400315.1 Bombycilla garrulus | reverse complement strand
GGGCCGGGCTGTGCCGCGCACCCGCCTCGTCCCCGCTCCGGAACCGCTCCAGGGCGAGCTGCACCGCCATCTCCACCTCCTCGTCCACGCCGACTTCCCTGAGGGCCTCGGCCCGGGCGCGCACTGCGGCGGCGGCATCCGAGCTCCCTGTAACCCCGCCAGGCTGCCGCCGAGGGACCCGCCTGTGTCGCGACATGGCCCCTACACGGCCCCGACACCGGCGCGGGTCGGGCCGCTGCTCCTCGGCCCGGGGGACGACGCTGGCGGAAAGGCGGAGCCTGCGTGGGGTCACCCACAGCCGGAATCGCCCCCGAACGGAAGGAAATTGGCTCTTTTCCACCCCGTAAGGGTGTTGAAGCCTGCTTATGTACCGAGGTACGTGCATGGGCGTGACCAAAAGGTGGCAGTGGTACTCTTTCTGGTCATAAATTACGTGATTTAATTGAATGGCATTAAACGTACGTGTGGCGAGGGTCATCTCGGCCCTCAGCCCCCTCACTCTCTAAAGTGTTACTTGCCCTTGGTTTTGGATCGTCTTTTCCTGCTGTCCTTTGACTCCACGCTGAAGTCATGAGAGAGAAACTAAACCCAAACCTCTTGGGCATGACGCAGGGCTTGGTATTGAAGGCTGCTGCTTTGGAAAGATCATGAATTCAGAAGGAGAGCACTTGGAAGAAGAACAACTTACTCAGTTATGAACTGAAGTGGAGCATTAAATAAATAAAATAAACACTCACTATCTGATGTAGCTGGCTGAAAAAATAGCTCTTAAGAGACCTCTACCAAAGCTGTATACAAGGGTCACTTCAGCATAATTCTGCACTGAGAGGTCGCACTGGAGCTGAATGATTAATCCATTCTAATGTTATTTTAATTTTTTTTTTCAGTTTTTCAGTTCAGGTATCTGCCTATGTATCTTCAAGCAAAGTACATAATGCTAGTTACTCAAAGCCATTTTCTGTGACATTCAGCCCTGCCACCTCAAAGCACCATTGTTACGGAAAATTAAACACTTCAGCTGAATAAGATGAGGATTCCTCTTACCATCCTTGGTCTTATAAAAGGAGAGCTTTTAACTCATTTGAAAGAGTCACATCAGAAATCTTAAATTATGAACCCCCATCACTGAACAGCTTCTGCCTCTTAACAGCATCATCTTGCATTCTGACAGAAAAAAACGCCACTATTCTGAAAAATTATTCCGCAGGCTCAATTCTGTTCTCAGTTTTCAATCCTGTAAATGCAGCAGTGCACAGAGATAACTATCTGTTGAGTTAGGTCTCACCTACATGGCTAAGAGTGAGGTGAAGCTTAAGTGCATCCTGCATAACAAATTCCTTAATAAATGCCTTTCTACTTTCACTGCTTTTTTGACTCTCAGGTCCTATTAGAAGGGTGAAAAAATAGGAGAGTATAGTCACGCGTGCACTGCCTGCTGCATGGATTTAGCCCTGCTAAATGCAAAATTGTGTGTTCACTCAACATATGAAAAAAACATGAGCAAAGACAGAATTGTGCTTACCCAAGCTCTTAGACATACAGGTTTTATTCTTTGTACATATTCTCTTAATAAAAATAACTAGCTATGGATTTTCATGTTAGAATTAACAACCTGTAAGACTTCAAAAATTTTGTTTCCATGACTGGCCTCAGAAATACATTCTAGCTAATATTTACTCAAAGCAAATAACCCCTGGAATAAGAATTACTTCCTTCTATTAAGATATATCCAAATGCCCATGTATTTTTTAATAAGAAGAATTAAGAGGCAACACAGTTTTATGCAAAAATACATCTGCATGTTTAAATACAATTAAGTATTCATATTTTACCCTCCCTAGAGGCACTTTTGCTGACTTCTTTTCAGTTTGCAGAATATTTTCACTCTTGTAAACACTCTTATGTTCCACAAAAGATGCCAGTTCTAAGAGAAAAAGAACTGCAATGGAAGTTGGTGAAACAGTATTAACTATTAAGTACTGTGTTAGATTGTGTCAGATTTGACTGCAAAATAGTTACATCTTTCTGGTTTTTGTTTATTTGGGATTTTTTTGAAGATTTTAAGTGTTGTAAGACTTACTAGCTGTTGAAATATGATGCAAGGATCACTGGTGACCAAATTCTTCAAGGTAAAGAAAGAGCACAAGATTTAGTTCTCTTTTCTGTTCCTTGATTACAAAACAAAAAACAAAAACCAAACAAACAAAAAAAAAACCAACAAAAAAAAAAGAAATCCAGTATGTAGGGGTTTTTTTTAAGCATAATAGTAAATTTGTAGCCAGACAGCTGTTGGCTGCTGTGATTATTAAAGATCCCATCAAATTATGTATTTACACACATTTAAGGAAGTAAGACTAATGTCTAGTTATTTCAAGAGATATTTGTTTAATAAATTAACTGCAATGAAAATGGGCACCTCTTGCTTTACTGCACACTACTGTATACACTGATAGTTCCCCAGACCTTTGGCTGCTGATGTAGGGTCTGTCTGGGTGATTGCCTCTGCCCCATTGCTACAACCTCTCCTATCATCTACTGACACATAATTTATTATTTATCTGTCTTTTCCACTTCCCTTACTCACTTCAATTTCTATTTATTTTTGAGAGATCAAGGAAAAAGCTTTTTTATCAGTTCTGTCCTTGTAAAACAACCTCTCTCAGGTTCTCACTTGCTGCAGTTCAGAGCTTGGGCTGTTGAACTTCAGAGGAAAACTGCAAGCCTTCAGTGAAGCTGAAGGCATCCACTGAGTTAAGCAACGAATCCAGAATGAAGGCTGGGAAGAGAATGATTCCCAACAGGGTCAGATATGTCACACTTCTTCCCATAACTTTCTCCTCACTCCTAAACTGAGAAACTCCAGTTACCAGGGTGAGCAAATGACAGAGGACAGGAGGGAGACTGGAATGATCCCATGCTAACAGATCTTCCTATGTCTAGAACATGTTATAAAGCCAGCATGAAAACTGCAGAGCTTAGGAGTATACTGAAGACAGAAGGATTTCATACCTGTGATTCATGTGCTTGTGTCTTTTCCAAAACTGGAACTGAGTGGAACTGATGTGCTCCCTATGGAGATTTATTTATCCAGAATGTAATTTCCTGTTAGAATACTGTTTCACTGAAATATTTTGACTAAAATAATGCCTATGTTGCAGAAATTTTCTGGAGCAGAGAATACATTTAACTATCGCAGTCATCAGTAGCCTGCAGAAAAAAGTTACTGAGGTTAACTCAGTAGTCACAGTCTACAAAAAGACCATTTATCTTTACATGTGCCCCCACTTTTTTTGACCAAAGTAGTATTTTGTTAATAGAGATATAGCTTCAAATAACATACTTTGATTTAAAAAAATAGTGGAAATATTCAATATTTCTGTTTACATGTATATACAGGAAATGGGGAAATGAACTTGTAAATTTCTGTATCCAAACTGTGGATCCTTATGTAAGATCTAGGAATAAGAACCTGTTTGAGTAGAAGAGCAGTTTAGGATATTTTTGGGAAAAGGGGCAAACCTGTTTTTATTTCTATTAATCATAATCACATAAAAGTACACTTTTTGAACAGTTTTACAAGGTGGTTGAGCATTTATAAAGGTGAAGAATGAGTAGGAAGCTTCTCATTAATGCCTCCTCAAAAGAGGCATTAATATTCTGTCTAAAATATTTTCAATCCTAGATAAAATATCTGTTTTGCAGATCACTCTTGGGTGCAGGAGAAGAAAAATCAGAAAATAGGCCTCACCAAAAAAAAAATCTTTTGAATATACTGTTTTAAGAGTTTTCAAACAGCTCTGCTTGCTAAGAATTCCACAGCAAAGGCTGCTCAAGACTTATATTTCCAGATGGAGCTTGAAATCACGGGTCTGTGATACAAAGTGGATCTAAAAAAACTAATATGAAGAAGGTAACACAGTGACTTCAGACACAAGATTTTGATGAGAATTTAACTAGCAGTTTCCTAGCTAAACCATGGCTCTGTTTGCAGCAGATGCAGTTTGCTGAACACAATGATATTTTAAATAACAATTTGAACTCACATTATATGTCTGTTACTTTAAATTTTGTTATGGTGAAGATCAATAAACAAAGATGGTCTTTATCTGAAGCTGACTGAAACAAAGGATAATCTCTCCTTTTATACCACCAGGCATTGCTTTTGATCATAGTGTACATCAAAATCTGCAGTCTGAATAGCTAAGCAGTGGCAGCAATTAGAATAGGTAACTCCCCCATCTATCTTACAGCAACATCAAAAATATGCATTTTGTAAGCTACATCATAGAAAATAAAGTATGTTTTTAATTTCACATCCCTGATGGAAAAAAAAAAAGTTTACATAGGAAATAACTTCTACTTTGGTTTATATAAACTAGGCACAGATTTAAATCTTAGCATAACCACATCTTAGTACCTTGGTATACATGTGCAAAGTCATGTTATGTGAGTGCCTGGTGGCCAAGCCAGCTCCACCCCGGTCCCAAGTCCCAGCCTGGCCTTTGTTGTCCCCTGGAAGGTGTCTGATACCCTGGGCTGACCTGGCTGGGTGGGTCCTGGCTGCCAGGCTCTGCCGTGCCTTCCCAGGCAGCCCCCACAACCTCTGGCTCCTCAGTCCCTCAAGATTTTGACTGTAATACTGATACAACAAACCATGGATTGGGATCTGACTAGAGCTGCAGAGATCCGGGTGATTAAAAATGATAAGTTAAATAGTATTATAAATTCTCTACCATGCTAGTTACAGATTGTACTACGTTGACTCTGCTTGTAGAAATCCTATGCCATTCTAATTTATTATTCTATATTCTATATTAATCATAACATCCTGTTAAGAAAACAAAGTTTTAATTGTACCTATGGCTTAGTGCCATCCTCACTCTACCAATATCTCCAAGAGAACCCATCTGCATTGGGTGACAGTGTCACTCAGATAACAGTGACATCCCAGAACGTCATGGAGCAACATTGAACTTTTTAGCAAGTGTGTGGAAAAGACTGGATGTAGTATTTAGGAAATTGAAAGGAATGGTATTCTGGGCAGTTGGACTCTGGATGCTGAGAAAGTTCTGTGTTGCACACCCTTGCTACCTTGCTCAAAGGAATATTACTAAATTAAAACTTCCTGCTTCCAAATTAAGTCACTGTTTTGTTGGTGGGTTTTGAAAAAGGTTAATTGGAAAATGCTTCAGCTGAATATTATCTAGAAGGAAGTTTTTATCTCTTTTTGGTCAATTAATTTTGGTCATTTGGCAGCTTTTTATGCAGTGACTTAAGCTGTTTCCTACTGCAAAACCATTTCTAGTTAAATTTAGAGAGGTTTACAGTGCTTTTCTTTTTCTATTGTTCAATAATTGAACAATAGAACAATAGAACAATAATTTCACCTCACCAAATTTGAGACAGATCACATGAAACTAAGTGTCCTCTTGAGTTGGTGGAAAGTCTGAGAAGTCCAGCATCTCTGGAAATCAGGTGTCTCCTGCCCATCTTTCATAGATGTCAGATTTTGGGTATATAAATATTGGAGATTAAGTGCAGCTAGTAGTGCTACAGCATAGTTATTAACATTTGCATTGACTGTCTGGTATATGCTTATTTGCATTTAGAAAACAGTGCATTATGGAAAATGATATTGTAGAACATAGGTTAATACTGAAAAACTATAGATTCATTTAATTTACATAAGAAGACAAATGAACAAATACCCAATGGCTTAACAGTTAAAACCCACAGTCTTAAACAGAAAACACACAAACTTTTTTAAGATTTCTTTTGAGAAATATCAAGCCTATTTTGCTACTCACAACTTAAGTTGTGGAAGTACAGAACTTTCACTCCTTGCCCTCCTTCCTTGTCCTCTCTTCAAAACTGTCTAGGCATCACATATCCCTCGCACCAGGGACACTTCAGGCAGAAATTGTACTTTTCTGCTCCTCAGCATAGTATTCGTTTTAAATGTGGGGAGTTTGCCACATTCGTTTAAATGTGGGGAGTGGCTGTAGGAGTGAACTGCCACATAATTCACAGCAGGCATAGGAATGTGGCAAACTGCAGCTTGGGGTATTGATTTCCAACTGATGTGATGCCTCTTTTAAAAAATTTGATGGGCATCACGACACAAGCCACCAAGCTCAGCTGGTTTTACAGTCTTGCATGCCACACCACAGCTAGGATATCAGCTATTCCTATCAGCAAGGAGGAACTGGTATGGGTGATTTGTTATGGAGGAAAGTCAGAAACTGAACCAGGTTTTCTTGGGACTGGAGTAAATGCAAAAAGTTAACAATAGCTGATCCCCAGAAACGGAAAAGATTGCAGGAAAAATTCAATTCAAACAACTCAAAAGTTGTCCCTAATAAGCAGGGAGAAGATAAGGAATGGGTGAATTTCTGATCCACAAAGAAGCTACTGTGTGGTGCAGCTGAGAAGAAAAGATAAAGTGCTATCTTTTATAGATTAGAGAAGTGGGATATTGGTTTAAAAAAAGGTGAGAACTGGCCAACTGTGAGGCTTAGCAGACAGCATCAGGATGAAGAGAGATTGTTCTTGGACATTCTCATTGCCGTATAATGGACCCCATCTTGCTCCATTGGTACTGGTGGCTTTGTTAAGAAACACTGTTTTAGGACTCTAAAGAATCACAGAATCAAAGAATATGGCAAGATGAAAGGGACACATATGAATACATCAGGTCCAACTCCCTGTGGTTAAGAATTTTCATTCTTAGTGTCAGGAAAATAAAGCCACAAACACCAGAGGTTTGTGTCCAAAAAGGAGACAGAGGAATCATTTTACTTTATTTGAATAAAGGGAGAGGCCATGGGCATTCCCTTGGGGTCTTTCAAACTTCTGCAGGACACAGCCTCCCTTTTTATCCCAATTTTCCGGCCGCATTTCCCTCTCTCCACTGGTTGAGGTACTTGAGAGGTACAGACTTCCCGGGGCACCTGATACCTAAGATTCCCCTCTAATGTATAACCCTCCCCTTTAATTTTTAATTCTTATGGAATTTACGTGTTTTCCCCATTGTTTCTTTCATCTTTCAATATCCAGTTTAATCTATCAGCAACCCTACAGTTTGTTTGTAAAGGCAAAGACCTGGTTTCCATTCATCAGTGGAATCCTTCCCATTGTTTCTTTTATCTCTCAGTGCTACTTTTATCTATCAGCAGACCCACAGCTTGTTTGTAAAGACAAATCCATCATTCCTCTCATTAGTAAGAAGCAGTGCATGTGCTGTATTTGCAGAATGTGTGCAAGGATTTTGTGTGTGCTATTGAACAGCTAGTCTGTGGGATCTGGCTGAAGAAAATGGTTTTGTGACTTCACATCTCCTCCAGTCCTTAGCATAAACAAACAGCTGCAGTAATCAGCTGGTATCACACATATGCAACATCCTACCTAGGACTGAAAAAGCATGTGCTAAGACTAAAAGTCAGACCACTGCAGGTCAGGACGTGGAACATCTGAAAGGATAGTTGCAATATTCTCTGGTTTAAGTGCCTTGAAAGAGTATGGAAGTGTGTTGGTTTTGTACTACAGTGCTTTGGTCATCCAGCAAGAACTAATGTGAGCAATGTAATTTGGAAATCTGCAGAGACCGAGACAATAAGACAGTAAGTGTATGCATGCTTACACTTGCAAGTAGTTTTAGTTAATAAAATGCCAAAGGGACTCTTTACCTTGCAATGACTTGCATAATCAAGGTACAATAAATATTTACAACTAGAACTGTAGCCATCAGTTAATGTACTTAAAAGACACTGTACAGCAAGTGTGATAACTGCACTGAATTTATATATTCATTAATCCCTATCAGCAACAAGGAAGATCAGGATGTCTTGTGGCATGAGCTGGATAGCTTCAAAGACTTAATTAATAGGACAAGGATAATACCTGATACTGTATGTCCTTAATAATAAAGTCTTTTTTTTTTTTTTTCCAAATACAAAAATACAAACATTTAGTTGACCCAAATTAATCACACGGTGATGGAGTAAGAAACATGATGTGTAATGCTGTTCTAGACTGTTTCAGAATACCTGCTTCCAGTAGAGATAAAATAGACTAGTGTTGTGCTGCATCACTTCTTTTCACAGGAATAAGAATAAAAAGCACTGATTAAAACTTAATTAGTTATTGAGAAGGGTGGCAAAGATACTAAAGGAAATTAAAGAGCTGTACTATACAGGCACGATTTTATTTTTTCATCTGGCCACGTGATGACTGCAAAGAAAACTTCTTTAAATGAAAAGGAGACCAACAGACAGGGAAGGCTTAGGCCACAAACATGTTCAGGGACAGAAAATCGAACTGTTGACTAAGCAGTTTAACTGTTTACTAAGGTAAAATTTGATCAGTGGAAAGAAACGGGATGAGTCAAGATGGGCTGGTGTTCTGCACCTCGGAACGCTTTTATATGACCCCATCAAACAGTCTGGAGTGCAAACAGAGAGCTACAGAAAACGCTGGGGTTTGTTGGCTTCCACAGATCTGTCAGAGCCGCAGGCAAAGCAGCATTCCCGGAGCAGGGAGCTGGCCCAGCCCAGCCTAAGGAGAACAAACGACCTTCGGGGCAAGTTTGGGTCGCCCCGCACTCGGCGGCTCCCGGCAGAGAGGGCAGCTGGCCCCGGGCTGGCGACACCTCCCGCTCGCTCCCTCCGTAATACCGGCGCCGTACGATGGCGTGCGCAGGCGAGAGCTCCGATCCTCAGCCGCCCTGTCCCTGACTCGAGCGCCGGCGGGGTCCCGGCCCGGGTGTCCCTCCGCAGGCGGTGGGTGCGGGCCTGGCAGGACCCCCCGGCCCGGCTTTGTGCTGCCGCACGCACATTACAGGCGCGGCGGGACTGGGAATCCCGGGCGCCCGAGGCAGCCTTGCCTCCTCCTCCTTCTCCTTCCCCCTCACCTCCTCCTCCTCCTCTTTCGGAGCGGGGCGCATGATGGCGGCAGCCGCCGTAGCGGAGGTGAGCAGCGCCGGCAGCAGCAGCACCGATACGTCCAGCACGGGCGAAGAGGAGAGGATGAGGCGCCTCTTCCAGACCTGCGACGGCGACGGGGATGGCTTTATCAGCAGGTAGCGACAGCGGGAGGCGGCTCTTTGGTGGTACGGAGCCGTCCCGTCCTTCCCCTCGTCCCGCGTTCCCCGGCGCTCAACTTGTGCGCGAATTGGAGCAGTGGTGGGAGCTCCGCGGCTCCCGCCCCGCTGCCGCCGGCCAGGGACTCCAGCCTGGCCTTGGCACCGACAGCTGCCCGTGACAGCGGGCGAACACTGCCCGCAGCACTTCCACGTCCGCCGGGGCTGAAAGGTGACGCCTCCGATCCTGGATTTTATCACTTCGTGCAGGTTTTTGCAAGTAAACATACAAAAAACTGGTCGTGGGTAATCTAGGAGAAAACTCGTACTGTTCTCCCGGATTCTATGATTTTGTTTTAATCAATGTTCTTGTTACACAGTTTCATTTAAATTCCTCTTCTGCTCCTCTGAGACTTTGAGGAGTGTCACCCAGGCTGGTGGATTTTGGTGGGGAAGGATGAGATTGTACAGTTGCAGTGGATGGTTGGAAATAAGCCATAGTAGAATGTTTATGTGTCTGGAAGCACTGGAAGTATGCTTTGGTCAGGAGTTGATTTTGTGGCAGTGGTATTTCTGAGCTCTCACGCCATAATTTAAAAAAATATACTGGACTTCAAAAGGTGGGATTTGCCAGAGGTCGTGGAAACTTGCGTTTTCAAAATTAAACTTACGTTATTGCTTGCAATTAGTAAGTGCCTCTAGAGAACTGGGACAGGGAGGGAATTTCTTACGTTTGCCATTTAACCTCTAACCTAAGAATATGACCCCAGAGAAAGCCTAAGTGAACTTGAATCCCCATTGTCATCTCTTTGGAGCCAGAAAGCTGTTAAAAACTGTAAAAACTGGCAGTCACTTTAAAAATAGAGTTCAAGGGTTGTGATATTTCTTATCTAAACAGCTCCCTGAACACTCTTCTTTTTTCCCCTCAGTCTAATGATTATTTTGACAGTTGTGGTTTTGAAATACAAACTTTGAAAATGTGTACTTTCCAACCACTGTGCTAAGACTGCTTCTATTTCCATTTATTTACGGTCTTCATGGAATTTTTCCTGATGTCTGAAAACCTGTGGTGTTCATATGAAGTGTGCACTGTCTCCTCAGAGCACGTTTGCTCTTCTGTACTGTCACGTCTTTCTGAAATGTAAACTCTCTTTGTATGTATAATTTAAAGACCTTACTTGGGGAATATTAATGTTTTAGTGTTTCATACAGATAGTTGAGAGATGTTCCCATGACACAAGCTACTCATTTCTGATCGACTAATTCACATTCCCTAAGTTTTCTCTCAGATTTGTGTTCTGTGTTCTTCAAAAGTTTCAGAGTGGTACTTAAACTACAGTGTTGTAAATGCCAGGATGTGTCTGAGTAGGAACATTGGATTTCATGAGGAAATGGCAATAAAACCCAGGGCCTGGGTAGTGGTTAAAAGTTCTTCAAGGAGATGGTGGGTTCATAGTTGAAGGTTGCTAATACTTTGCTTTAGAAGGGAGTCGTGCCTTCAAGGTGGAACTGATGTGGCCTTTATCAGAGAACATGACGTTATAAATTACTGTCTTCCTTTACATCTCTGTATGTGTGACAAAGCAATGAAGGAATATTTAAGAAATTATCTTTGACATGACTTGACTTCATTAGCTAGCCTGGGTGATGAGTTGTATACATGGAATGCCTTTCTCGCTTTCTGTAATTACTCAGTTTTGCTTATAATCTGTTTTGTGGCAGTGGTTTATGCAGGAGGAGACTTGTCCAGTTGGATTTGTATGTATTTATGGTATGTACCACCGTAGTATTATAGACAACTCTGTCGCGTTTATGGACTGACAGTGTCCCTGTTAAAAGTATAGCAGCTGGGGGTTTGTTTTTGTTTAGAGCCCTGGTGTTGGGGTAATTGCATCATTTTTAATGTAACAAAATAAAGGCAATGAAGCTNTTACTCAGTTTTGCTTATAATCTGTTTTGTGGCAGTGGTTTATGCAGGAGGAGACTTGTCCAGTTGGATTTGTATGTATTTATGGTATGTACCACCGTAGTATTATAGACAACTCTGTCGCGTTTATGGACTGACAGTGTCCCTGTTAAAAGTATAGCAGCTGGGGGTTTGTTTTTGTTTAGAGCCCTGGTGTTGGGGCAATTGCATCATTTTTAATGTGACAATTAAAATAAAGGCAAAGAAGTTACAGCTGTTTTTACACTAAATTTTATCTTGCCACTTTCTGTATACTGTTTGTCTAGCTTCTGTGTTTCTTTATTTGTTTGTTTGTAGGGTTTGGGGTTTTTTATTTCATACTAGCCAGTTGCTTTTTGGTTTTCCTGTTCCTTGTTGCCTTCTTTGGACTTTTCTTTGCTCATCCTTGTGGCCAGCAATTTTTTTTGCTTTTCTTGCAGCCCCAGTGGAGGTTGGAGGCTGACTTCTGCATGTTATGATGTCTTTCACAGCAGGTTAAAATTGTGGCAATAAATGCCCAGGCATCTGTATAAAGAGGTGAAAGCACAGAAGTTAGCACTGTAAAATCATCTCCTTCCTTGTGTACTAGAACTAGACTTGGCTATGATCTAGAAACCATTACTAGCATGAGCTTCTTTTTGAAAACAAGCTTATTTCCAATTATTTTCAATGTAATGGGGCTGAAATTCACAGTTTTGCAGCTGCTACTTAGTATAAAGTTTCTCTTTGAAAATTACCATCTCTTCTATTTGCAGGCCTGAAGCTTGGTCAGTCATTTCTTTACCTAGCGCATGCAGCAGTATGTTTATAAGCTTTCTTTTTTTCCAGCTCTAGGGCTGTTAAGGAAAAGAAGATCCTTATACTTGCAGCAAAGGCAGGCATTGTGTGTGTGTGTGTTTATTTAGTTCATATTGCATGGGGAAAAGAGATGTTTGCATTCCTAATGAAATAGCATGGTGTCTCAGCTGTGGAAATGCTTTGTTGTGCACCAAACTGTAATAAACCTCTTCAAACAGTAGCAGGGAAGTACATGCACAGATGGAGAGGAGGAGCATATCCTGAGATACAGATTTATTTTCAGGCTGTCACCTGAGATATTGATAAATTTTTAGGCTCTAAATAGGATGATATCAAAACAATAAAGCATAATTAGGGATGTACCACTGGTGGTTATAATCCAGAAAACACTGAATTATGTGATATGAAATGCTAAACCAGTGTCTCTGAACCTTGCATTGACATGTGCATGTTGAAATTTTACAATATCCAGGTAGAGAAAAGTACTGAAAAAACACCAGTTTTAACTTGTTGGCTTATGCTGAAATGGCTTTTGATTATTTTGGGGTTAATATTTGTTACTTAATTATTTCAACATCTTGCAAACGTTTGGCATCCTTCTGCTAGTTCTATAACAAGAGGTAATTTCACAAAAAACAACTGACCAACAAACCAAAAAGTAACCCCCCCAACTCAATTGCAAAGCAGTCCACAATTAAGGCTGGGTTCTGAATGCTTGAGATCAGTTGGATGAGCATTGCTGAGAGCAGAAGGCACCCTTAAACACTGTTTACAGCAGAACTTTAGTTTTGGAGCTGTAGCTGGATTGTGTTGTTACTAAGAAAAAGCTGTTAACTGAAAATACATTAATTGCTTTCCTTTGTTTCAGTCTCTTTGCTTTGAAAAGTTTCAGAATGTGATGTTAGAGTTATAAACATTTTCAGTTTCAGGGGGTTGGTGGATTCTGGAGGACATGTGTGCTTTTTTTTCCTTTTTCTTTTTGATGCTGTCTGCCTATGTAGCCTTGAATGCTGGGTTTTTATGGATGACAGGCTAGATTAATGTCTTCTTCAGAAATTTAATTGCCTTGTGGCTTTATTATATGTGGATAGTACTGAAATTCCATTTATTACATAATGAATTTCACCTTCACTGCAGAAGTCACTAAACAGGTTTTGGATTATTCTGTTGTAACACTGCAAAGTGTCAAGGTAACTTTGAATCTGCAAGAAATACTTTTGCCTCAAAAAATGAAGGTATGAGCTGTGGAAATAATGGGTGAAGGAAAAATATTTTTTTTTAATTGAGCTACAAATATACTAGCCTTCCAATTTTTACCTTTAAGCAAGGATAAATAATTTTAAGATTGTGAATAAAAAAGGTAAAGTAGTGTTTAGTTTAGCTACAACTTTGTCATTATATTAACAATAATGGAATTAAGTTGTTGTTTGTAGAGTTTGTTTGGAAACGGTGTTGTCTGTGTATACAAAAATTTTTTTTTACACTGGGTCAATGTCTTACAGAAGGCCTTGGTAAAAGTAGAGTAAGATGTTAAAAACCCAGTAAACCTACTAACTTTGTAATGAATTTATACAGCCTGTTAAAAGGACATGCTGAATGACTGCCTTCTCTAGCCCTGCACAGAAGCAGTTAGCAGGAACTTAGTGGGATTTGTTTTGTTACCTGAGTGGTTTTAGTGGTACACGGCTTTGGGAGCTCAAGACCTTTGCAAGTACAGGCTGATCCTTCCCTTTTTAATGGGGTGTCACAGTAGTAGGACATTGAGAGTTTTCTTGCTGAGTGTATTTTGGCACCCCTCTCCCCCCCACCACCACAGTGTTTCTGAATCTAGTGGCTGCAGCTGTGTGCTATTAGAGGAGAAAACCCAGGATTTCCAAGAAGACAAAGTATTAATCTATTAATTGTCTTTTTAAGGGAGAAGACTTATTCTTCTGTGGTCTCTGTTATTCTCCACAGAAATTATTACCACTTAATTTAACTTTTTTTTTCAAGTTTTTGATTTTGCTAATGTGCTTTGACTTCTGTGCTTGACATTTAAAGACATACCTATTGAAGCACATAAGAACTGATAAAATGAAGCAGCAAAATCAATGTGGGTTGTCTGTGACCACATGTTGGTAAAACGTGTTTAATCCATAAGATGACTATTTATGAAGTCATGTTCTTTGAAAATGTACTTTGGGCATGAGTTAATATTCTGCATGTAGAGGCTTTCTAGTCTCTGCAGGGTATTCCATGCTGATTGAAAGCAGTGTGAAGAACAAGCTGTTGTAAATGCTCAAATGTCAGCAGGCTAGGGAGTGATAAAGCCATTTATTCTATAAGCATATTTATAAAAGGTCAACTCTTACAGAACAGATGGAAATAAAAAACTGCCTTTGAGGTCTTGTGAGAGAAATAATATTTATTCTGGTAGTTCTGCAGCTACTGGGATTTCAAATTTCAAAAAGAAGTTTGATCCCAGTACTGTACAGTCCTAAGTCTGGCCTCAATCTAGCTGTCTAACAAGTAGACATCATTTAGAAGCAGTCTGCAAAATGTCAGGAAGATTGGGACAAAGGTTTGCTTAGTCCTTGCCTTCAGTCTGGTTCTTCATACATATGGGCGGTTCTTACCCTGAAGCTAAAAAAATTAAGACCTCAGTTTAGGATTTTATTCTCATTTGAGGTCTGGACTATTTGATCTGTGTTTTCTTTAAACCAGCTCAGTTTTAGAAAATTCAGGGGATAAAAAATCCCCGATCTCCAAAACCCCCAAACCACCTCCCCAAACCTTGGTAAAATGTACTTTGTCCTTGCACTACTGCTTTAGTTTGTCTTGAAAATAGTTTCAGCTCCCATATTCTGTTCCTAGACTTAATTTTAGCCTTTACCCATCTCCATTAGGAGCCTGTCACAGGGTTTGTGATCCATGTAGGGATCACAAGGAAGCATTGCTTTTAGAAAGGGTGGGAAAGAGGATCCTCATATTTATAGACCAGTCAGCCTGAGTTCAGTACCCAGTAAGGTTATGGAGCAGTTTGTACTGAGTATCATCACACAGAACATTACAGCATGGCCTGGGTATCAGACCTAGCCAGCATGGGTTTAGGAGGGGTAGGTCATGTTTGACCAACCTGGTCTTCTTTAATGACCAAGTGACCCACCTGGTGGATTCAGGAAAAGCTGTGGACGTTGTGTACCTGAATTTCAGCAAGGNTGCTGAGTCCCGCATTTTGGCCACAATAACCCCCTGCAGTGTTACAGGCTGGGGACGGTGTGGTTGGACAGTGCCCAGGCGGAAAGGGACCTGGGGGTGCTGGTCCACAGCTGCCTGAACGTGAGCCAGCAGTGTGCCCTGGTGGCCAAGAGGGCCAATGGCCCCTGGCCTGGATCAGGAGCAGTGTGGCCAGCAGGAACAGGGAGGTCATTGTTCCCCTGTACTCAGCACTGGTGAGGCCACACCTTGAGTGCTGTGTCCAATTCTGGCCCCTCAGTTTGGGAAGGACATTGAGACCCTTGAGCGCGTCCAGAGGAGGCAACAAGGCTGGTGAGGGGCTTGGAACACAAGCCCTGTGAGGAATGGCTGAGGGAGCTGGGGTTGTTTAACCTGGAGAAAAGGAGACTCAGGGGTGACCTTATCACTCTCTACAACTGCCTGAAGGGTAGCTGCAGTCAGGTGGGGGTTGGTCTCTTTCTGCAGGCAGCAACTGACAGAACAAGGGGACACAGCCTCAAGCTGAGTCAAGGGAAATATAGGTTGGATATTAGGAAAAAGTTTTTTCAGGAAAGGGTGATAAAGTATTGGAATGATCTGCCCGGGGAGGTGGTGGAGTCACTGTCCCTGGATGTGTTCGAAAAAAGACTGGGTGTGGCACTCAGTGCCCTGGTTTAGTTGAGGAGTTAGGGCATGGGTTGGACTTGATGATCTTGAAGGTCTCTTCCAATTTGGTGATTCTGTGTCATTCTGTATATATATGATTACACAGCTGACCAAAACAGCTCCATCAGTCAAACTCCACAAGCCATGCCTCATTTATTTACGGTGATTTTAATCAGTGGTATAATAAATTGATTCAGGCTGTAAATAAATTTTAGCAACAATAGCATGCAGTAGCAATTAGATTCTTCATACTTTCAGTACACACTTAGATACTTAGATTAAGATAATAGAAATCTGTATCTCAGATGCCATGATGACAAAGTATGTAAACCACCGTGTGAGTACAGTCAGAAATCAATATAAGATTATCCGACTAGAATGGAAAGAACCTACTCAGGAAGTACAAAAATGGTAGAAATGTGAAAAAATACTCTAGAGGTCAGGAAAGGAGGAAGGGGAAATGAAAGGAAGAGAACACACTGACATTTTCACACAATTTAACATGGGTATGGTGAAGACAAACAGCAATATATTAAATGTTGTCTCTACTTAATTTGTTACAGTCTTCTGCTTTTTCATTTTGGGAAGCAGAATCAAAGCTGTCTCAACAGAGCAAACAGGATCACATGCAGGCACTCCTGCTTCTGAAACAAATACAAAAAGCTTTGGGAAAAATACAAAGCCATCCAAGGCAATAAATATTTAATCTCATAAGGGAAGCACTAATGCAACCCCTCCAAAAATGAATATTTTTACTACCTGCTTGGGAAAGTCCTGTGGTTTGAAGTCTTGTGAGTAAAATAATTTAAACAACCAGCTCTATGAATATCACAGTGAGACAAGACTTTTTTTTTTTTTAACCTTTCGGAAACATAACATTAATTTTGAGTACACCAATAAATACTGTTTCCATTACAGGAAATTGTGATCATGAATGAAATCTTGTCCTGAATGCTTGTCATGCATAACATATATTTTACTAAGGAATACAAATAAAAAGGAAAACTCTTAGCAGAACAACAGCTAGCAAGCACTTAAGGTTTCTAGTAGAACATTTTCAGCTTTTAATTGTGCTTTGTAATTATAAATAGTAATCCTTACTGTCTGTAGTTAGGGCAGACAGTTGCTTTTCTCTCTATATATTACTTTTGTGCCTGATGAAATTACTTTTTCAGGCTAACTAGCAAATGTCTTTTAATACATTAATGCTTGCATGGAAGAAGCTGATATTCTCTCAGAAAGAAAAAAGAATATTCATATTTTATTTTTCTTCAGTTTATTAATTACAGATCTGCCTGGGCAGTGGCTAACACTAAGTGTGGAATAACTCCATCAGCTGAACAAAAGACACTCACAAATCTGAAGACTCTCTGA
>VXBU01006847.1:52561-71411 GCA_013400315.1 Bombycilla garrulus | reverse complement strand
GCCCGAAGATCTCATTTTGCCTCCCAATCATCGGGACAGAGACTGGGACAGACCCCACAAGACACACCCTGGCCAGGCTGAGGGGGGAAATGTTTGCTAATCGCTGTAAGTGCTCTGCTCTCCGGTACAGTGCTCCGGGCAAGACGGCTAGCACGCAGGTACCGTCACGGTACAGCATGCATACTGCCATGCCACAGCACATACCTGCTCCTCGAAACTGCACTGATTAGCAATGGGCCTTGCTCACAATAAATCTCCCTGCCTTTTGGCCAGAGGCCACTTGCTTTGGAAAAAGACTTAAAACCTGTGACTCTTTGAAGGGACTCTCGAGATCTCCACATGGAAGAGGACGCGTCTATTGGCTGGGCCACAAGGGCTTCATCTCGCCGTTGGTAGCTATATCCCACCTTCTCTCTCTCTCTTTCTCTCCCTACTTTGCTCTCTTTCTCTCTCTCCCGTCTATCACAGAACTGACTTGATCAGCACTCAATAAAGTGCTTAGTTGTTTTGTTGAAATTGTAGTCTTTTGCTTGTTTGCTTCTTATTTTTGCACCTCGAGATCCCTTGAACCATCACAATTTCTGCCTTAACGTTAAAGCGGATTGTGACTGGGGCAAAAGGGGTGCAGTAGAAGCTAACAGAAGCTTCCCCCATGTCCAGCAGAGCCAATGCCAGCTGGCTCCAAGGTGGACGTGCTGCTTGCTAAGGCTGGGCCAATCAGAAATGATGGTAATGACTGTGTGATAGCATATTTAAAAAGGAAGAAAGAAGTTACTGTGCACATGTAATTGCTGCCAGGGAAGAGCAGAGTGAGAATATGTGAGAGGAGCTGCAAACACACAGGTCAGAGGAGAAAGAGGGGCAGGACCATGGTGAGGCAGCTGTGCCCCTGCAGGCTACTGAAGACCACAGCCATGCTGAGATCCATCTGCAACCCCTGTGCTGCAGCTGGATACCTGGAGAGGAGGCTGTGACCCCATGGGAAGCCTGTCTGGAACAGGGTTCTAGGAGAGATCTGTAGACCCATGGAGAAAGGAACCCATGCTGGCTCATGCTGGTAAGACTTGTGACTCCTTGGGAACCCATGCTGGAACACCCTGTCCTTGAAGGACTGCAGCCTTTGAAAGAGTGACCCATGTTGGAACCATTTGTGGAGAACTGCTGTCCAAGGGATGGACTCACACTGCAGAAGTTCATGGAGAACTGTCTCTCACAAGAGAGGGCCCAGATTGGAGCAGGGAAAGGACTACTCTCCCTGAGCAGCAGAAGAAATAACTTATAATGAACAGACCATAACCCTCATTCCCTGTCTCCCTGTACTGCTGGCGGAGGAAGTAAAGCTGTGAAAAAGAAAGGGGTGAGGGGAAGGTGTTTTTAAGGTCTTATTTTACTTCTCATTATCCTCATCTGATTTTGCTTGTAATAAATTCAGTTAATAACTCCAATTCAAGCCTGTTATGCCTATGACAGTACTTGGTGAGCGATGTCTCTTAGATTTTTGCAACTTGTGAACCCTTCATTATATTTTCTGTCCCCTGATAGTGGTAGAGGTACCTTGGTAGATGTCAGGTATCCAGCTAGGGTCAACTCACTACAGAGGTAAAAGGATTCCAGGACTTTTGGAGATGAATTCTACTGAAATACCTGTAAATTAAATCTGGTTAGTAATTTGCCATTTGTATACTGAAAGAAGGCATCCTGCAACTCTTAATATTTTCCCTGGAGGACAAAACCCAACAACTGTTAGCGATGCAAATTAGACAAATAACATTACTGATTACTTAATATAAATAATTACGTGACTGAAATAAGTAATTTAAACAAAAAGAAGGAGAACATTTAAGCTTGTGAAAAGTAGGAGAACCCAGGATATTTCAGGACTAGGAATGGTGACTACAGTGGTTTTCTGCAGGGACACAATTATTGACCCTCAGAATGTTATCTCCAAGGATCAAATATTTTTGCTATATAAAATTTCCTGCTATGGAGTTACAGCAGAAATGACTTGAAGACACATTAATTTTTCACCAATACTGCATATTGTGAGGATCCATACTTCAACAGGTGAGATATTATCAAAGACTGACTCTAGTTCAGTACAATTTTCATACTGCTGAACTTCTCTAATAACTTTGTCAGAATGCATTATGTTTTTTTCATACTCTTAAAATTAATATTTATCAGTAAATGAAAAATTATTAGCATTTTTCCCTAGTCTATTCAAAGAAATAATTTCTGAAATGTGTCAGTCCTATTTTTAATCTTTTTTAATTCATAAGAATTTACTTAAATGAAAATAGATTGATTTCCAGTGGTCTACAACTTCAATGTACAATACATTTAATCCTGAATGTTAGGTGTGTATGTGTATTTTTTCACAGGTATATTTACCCATTAAAAAAATCTGTATTATAACCTTCCATAGCTGGGAAAAGTGCATGAAATAGATAAATTGACTTCTGAAGTAAATGAGGCTTCCATGTAAAGCCTTTTCCTATGGTCCTATATGCTCTAGTATGTTAAGAAGCAAAGCAAAACACAAAGCTGTTGTATATTTCTCAGTACTCCAGGGCAATAGCAATGAGTCCTTCTGCTTTATCCATTTTTTGTCTAATATGCATCCTAACTTCACAAAGCAAGAAGGTTCTTTGGGATTAAACCTTTCAAATAATGCATACAGATGTTCAAATTGCCTCCTACGATAACATCAAGTTGCATATGTTACAAAATACTAATTACACCCCAGAGGAATAATGCTTAAAAAATGGACCTCATAAATTTTTCTTAAGGGTTTGAAACTAACAATCTTTTGTAGTTTATGATTAACTCTATGCATAAATGAATAGTAATAAAGTGGTTACATATTTTCTGAGGCCTACTAACATTGCCACATGAAGAATGATGCATTATTCATCACTTCTATTCTGAAAACACAAGGACATTTAGGATGAAAAGCTTTACTGTAGTACCTATATCTAAAAGGAAAAACATGTATTATTTAGAATTCTTCTACAATGCACATAGAAAAATGTTGATTTTTTAAATTAATTTTTGGAATAAATACATATTAGCAGAAAGAAGATTATATGATCATTATATTCAAATTTTAAATACTTTTCTGTTTTAAATTCCTGGTTTTGAGGGAAATGCAGATTCTCAGCAATACATTTTGTTATAGTATTTATAGTTAAAATAAAAATCCCAAACATGAAGTAAAACCTTTCTTGTATCAAACATTTTTTTCCTGAAAGATTGAAAGATGTCATTTCTGGAGTCAGGAGAAAATTCTCCTAAGGAAGTTGTCCACTTTCTGCAAAACTTACAAGAAGCCATGATTTTATACAGAAAACAAAAAATTTATTTAATGAAATTCACAAAGAACAAAGCAGCATCCACATGAAATCTGTGCTTGAATCATAGCTGCCCACTTTCGAAAAGCGGTAGTATTTTTCTGTAGTACTCCATGAATCAATAAGGGTTCTTTTCAGCAGTAGGAAAAGTTAACTTTTATTATACTTAACTATATAAAATAAAATTGAATTTTATAGTTNTTATATTGTAAATATTTAAATATTTCTAATATATTAAACAATATATATGTAAATGAGCTAAATTAACTTCAAGGTGGGCAGGCAAGGATGCAAAGTAATATTTTCTATTACCTCCACTGGTAACATAATAATGTGACTATTTTAACAGGTAAAATAGTGACGGAAAAATCTATTTAAATAATAAAATGATTTTAAATTTCATTCTAGAACTACATCCTGACACCACAGATATCCAGACCCTGCACAGTTGGATTCTATACTCTTTGTAAGAATAAGCAAAATTTTCCCAGTGTGTAAGTGCTTGTGAAAATAAAATCAGGTAATATTAGAAGAGTGACTGCTTTATTGCACTTGCTAAACTTGAATATGTCAAATTCAATCATGAAAGTATGGGTTTCAAAGTGCTGCATCTCTTTACATAGAGATCTCATTTTTATACACTAATAAATATGGGTTATTAAACTTTTTGTTTTAGTTATGCAAAATGTCACGGTAAAAAAAAACTCTCTTTGTTTTTCCAGTTCCATTTTGATTACTTTTTGTTTGACCTCTAAGTCCCTGAAATTCACAACTGTACAGTCAGGCCAAGTTTGGTGTCACAATTTTAGAACAAGAGATTTCACAATAAATTAAGGAACGAAAAGGTAAGTTATAACAACATGTGGATATAAGAGAAAATAATTTAAATATAGTTACTGTAGTTTCAAAAATCCTGAGGAGAAAGGAGATCATTAAGTCTAAACATCCAAAACAAATAACTCAGATCATAACACAATTGTTATATCATACCTGTGGGATGTCATCCAGGTATTGAGACTCATTTTCCCTACCATTCAGTTTCTTATAATTTGAAGCAGGGGTAATACTCTTTTAACCTTTAACAATTTGTTAATTATCTTCTCTTTTCTTTCCTCCTACAAGCTTGAAGCTATTGTCAGTCATATATTTCAAAATGCATTTCATTATGTTTTACCCTTCAGATAATGAGGATTTGACATTGTCCACAGAAAACTGCTTGTCTGTGAAACTCATTGAATCACAGAATTATATGGGTTGTAAATGACCTTAAAGAAACTCTAGTTCCTAACCACTGTCATAGGCAGGGGCACTTTCCACTAGACCAGTTTGCTCAAAGCTCCATCTAACCTAGCCTTCAATACTTCCAGGGACTAGGCATCCACAACTTCTCCAGCCAACCTGTTCCACAGCCCCACCACACTCAGAGCAAGCAATTTCCTTCTTATAGCTAGTATAAAGCTCCCCCCCTTCAGTTCAAAGCCATTACTCCTTGTTGTATCACTGCATGCCCTTCATGAGGCCAAATTTAGCTACTGGAAGTACCTATGATAAAAGTAATATACTTATGTAAGTAATATGCTTATAATAGAAGCAATATTCACTGTGTCCTAAGTTACAATGAAAGAATGGACCAGTTTGCTCAAAGCTCCATCTAACCTAGCCTTCAATATAAAATCAGGAGGGGCAGTGTTTTCCTTGCCTCCTCCCCTGGACTATCTCCTGTTAATGGGCCATTAACACCTTGCCCCATGAGTCATAGATAACTCCCTCTGGGAGCCATTTCCTATATAATGGGCAATTAAGGACCCACCCCATGACTCATAGAATGACATCATCCCATTGTGAGGACCCACCAAATGACTCAGAAAATGACATCATCCCATTGTGAGAAGCTTTGCCCAGGGCGGAGGAGCCAGCCATTCCCAACTGGATATAATCTGTGCATTTGTACAGAACAAGCATCTGCCTTTTACTAAATTCCCAAAAGAGCAGCCTTCTCTCCTACTGGATTCCCAGAGGAAGGACCAGACCCTTCAACATCACCACTAAACCATTAGAGGAAAACTCCGCCCTTCTACAGGATCTCTGCTTCAGCAAAACCATCTATTACACCAAGAGGACTACTGAAGCCACCATTCAAACCGGACTGCTACCAACACCCTGACTGACAGGGTGTCAGGTTGTATTCTAACTGTCAAGTTTTGTCTTTTTGTTTAATATTGCGTCTTGTTCTAAATTTCCTATTAGGTTGTGATTTGTTGGTTATTGTTTTACTTTATTTTGTTTATACATATTAAAGAACTATTATTCTTATCCTCATATCTTTTCCTGAGAGCCCCTTTTAATAATTTGGAGGGAGGGGGTTTGCATTTTTTTCTATTCTAAAAGAAGCTCCTGCCTTCCTTAGCCAGCACCTATCTTTCAAAACCAAGACACACTGAAATGCAATTAAGGAGAAAGGTAAAAAGGATGTGAATGATCAAGACTGATAACTTCAGTGATATAATTTGTGTAGTAAGCTAATTTATTGAGGAGTACTTAGGTATATAACAGTGAGAGAGAAGAAGAAAGAGGCAGAATGACTTTATTAAGAATGCTTATGTTAAATTCCTGCTTCATTCAAATGATTAAAATGGGCTTGTTTGGAAACTTTTCTCCTAACTCAGGCGTGTAAATTAGGCGTCTGGAATTATGTGATATAAATATTCATTAATATATTCATTATGTAAATATATCATCCTGCATATTTGTATTTTTGGAATAAATTATTTATAAACATTAAAGAAAACAAAATGGGTAATGTATTACACTAAGAGAAGTCTCAGAAAACACCCTGAGTTTTGTAACTTAGAGATACTATATGCCCACTCAAGAAAATGGTAACAGATCAGTGGCTTGATCAAGGGGTAGAAATACAGCAAAAAAACCCTCAACCATCTCTTTAAGAAGGAGTGGAAATCAGAGTAAAGAAATATACTAAAGAAATATACTGAATATGTATAAAGAAATATAGTAAAGGGTAGAATGGTGGTAGAGAATGACCACTTATTTCTTCCTTTTTCTTGGACTGAAATAGAAAAAAATACTGTTCCTTTTAGTGCTTGCTGGCACAGGAAAGAACTTCATTTCAGCTTGTATTTTAGAGGAAGGGGGAATGTCACTATGTGTTCAGCTGTTCTATTTCACTAAAATTTTGTAGATCAATGTTGATTAGCGTTGTCAATTTCCATGCATGCATGAAAATTTTCTTGTAATAAAATTTGAGAGAACTGTACGTTTTCTTGCACTTGTCTTTTCTGTACTCCTCACACATATTTTCAATGAAACTTACGTTACTACTTCTTTCCTATCTCATAAATTTGTTTAATATATGCAAGAAAACTTTTTACAGTGAATGAAGCACTTGGTGTTCCAGATTAAAACATCAAAGAAGATATGCTGATAAACACCTTTCTTTCCTCCAGGAAATTAGCTTTTATACTTGACCTAGCACCAGGACACCAAATTAATTGTTTTCCGTTTGGGTTATTATTCATAATTGCGAAAATTTCCCATAATACACTACCACAGTAATTGAATATTGTCATTCAGTTTGAATACAATTTTAGTCACAGAGCAAAGTTAAATGCAGCAGACAGAAAAGTGTGTAAGTCTTTGAAGATGATCTATGAACTAACTGTTAGGCTATGATGGCATTTTTATTTATTATGGGCTGCTCAGCCATTAATTGTGTATGGCAATACAGATCACTGTTTTTTTTTCATTGAACAAGTTACAAAGATTAACTGAACCCAAGTTAAAAAAAAATCAAGAATAAATAAATTGCACAATAATATGATTTTAAGTCATTGACAAACGGTACTTTTAATAAAAAAACCCCTAAAGATTATGAAGAAGTCTCTATAATTGGTCAATTTTTTAAAATAAAAGTTTAGTTATATCAGGCCACAAACAGGGAATAAATAAAGCTGATCCTTTGTATCAGATTACTTAAAACTTTTGGTGATTAAAAAAGATTTCTTTCACAAGTTAGTGCTCAGAATGAAGCTGCGGCTAGTCTTGAGATTTCTTTTAGTGAGCTATTGGACTCAAATGTACTATCTTGCTATATGAAATATATTTTCCTGTTTAATATTTGTTATTAAACATAATAGCGTAGTAAAATTATATCCAGCTCCTGCATTTCAAATACTTCAGGTACCCCAATACAATACTTTCTATATATTGAGCATCCTGTGATAGGCCCAGCATTCTAGTTTTAAGAATGCTTAGAGATAGCTACTTTTCAAATAATTTAATTTGTTTAACACAGGACAACTTCTAATGCAAACATACACTAATGTTTGAAATTCATGATGAAGTCTATTTGTAAGAGTGAAGCAAAGTTTTGAAAGCAAAATCACTAATTTTATTTATGAATAGTTGAGTAAATACAACTTTGAGAAAATAAAATTCGATAAGTGACCAGAAGTACCGGAATATTACTGTGTTACTAAATGCAGTTATATAGATTTAAAAAAAAAAAAAATACAAATTTCAGAAGCTTCTTAAAACATCATCTTGAATATATTTTTTTCTGAAAGAAAATATGTTCTAAAAAAAAAACAACTCTATGGTGATCATATATCTTCAAACCTATTGATTTTAAAGAAACTCACATTTAGAAAATTCATAAATACAGAGAAGCAAAACTGAAAATAAATTTTATGTTGAAGTGAATATCTATATCTGAAATTTAGACCAGAAGTAACAGTGTGAAGACAAAGATGACTGAAGCATTACAAAGATTTCAATACATATTTAAATTTCGGTCCCAGCTTTGCAAATATTTCTTTAATCTATTGACTCTACAAGTTTCCTTTCTACTTCCTTCCCATATTCATATAACCAGCATAATAATGTCAGAATGATTAAAAAAAAATCTTTTAAAAGCAAACAACATGATTGGATTTTTAACATGTGACGTGCCTACATCCTATATATCTCATAGTTTTCCCTGTTACCCACAATAGTCTACTATATTGAACCTCTCAAATCCACTGACCTGAGCCATCATGTCTCTGCTGCCTTGTCATTGAAGCTGCTCTCTGCTCACCTTCATCTCAGTCCTCAGGGTTGTTATGTGAAAGCTCTTTGTAAAGCCTGCAGTGTACAACTTTATACCATACCAGCTCATTCCACCAACCAAAGTAAAAATTACAGAATGCCAGAAGCCATAGCTATGAAAACACGATCTAAGGAAAATCACAAAACTCAGGAATCTGGTGACAGCTGCTGTGACAAGTTCATCCTGCTTGATGACAAAGTTATTTTTCACTTTTTTAAAATGTTATTTGCACATAGCTTTGAGTCTGTTATATACAGCATGCATCATGAACTTTTGTGTGATGGGAATAAAATTGATTTTTATCACCCTATATGTAGAACTGTGGTTGATATTCAAACCTAATATGTTTTTCACCAGTTGATTATGGGCTGTTTAATGTCTAGTAGTCAGTTGTAGAAGATGCCTGGTTGATACTTTAGCCCTGCTCCTAGCAACCTTAAATCCTGGATTACCTGCTTGCTGAGCAAAATATTTTGAAGATGTTGCCTGTTACCACAAAACTTTCAGAAGGAGGGTGTAACTGCATAAAATGTATCATCACAGAAATATCAGGTACTAAGTATGTGAAGAAATGGGTGTATATCTGGCAAATCTGTATTCAAAAAAGGAATAACATCCATTTTGTAATTTAATTTTGTATTACGTATTATTATCTGTTACTGTTAACATGCCTATGATTTGCAGGAGGTCAGATTACTAAATCATAACAAACCTTCAGGTTTTATCAAATAAGCTATAAACCATATATATTTTTACACACCATTGTGAGGAATCTATTTTCATTGAGGAAAAAGTCAAATAACAAATGAAGCCAAAAAAAATTGACTGTAATCTGTAGGCACATAACATTTTTTATCAGTTTGTTCCTAACCCCACAGAAGTAATTTTACTTCATAACCTTGAAAGTATGTTTTGTGTGTTGCCATACAGTGAAGCCACTTTATTGTTACAAAGAAGCAAGATAGTATAGAAACCTTTGCAACTCCTGTTGAGTTATGTGACTAATTCTAATAAAATTTGCCTTTTCTATGTGCAAGTTTTTAAAATTTTTGTTACATTGTTCCAAAGGGTCTACTTTTGTCAGATCAAGTATTTCCATAGAAATGAATGGGAAGGGGAGGGGGGAGATGTGTGTTTTGCTTTCACAGAAATGCTTCATACTGGAATAAAATAAAACCATTACAGCATTTAGCCCCAGTAAAATCAAAGGAAGATATCCAGCCAAGTTCAGCATGAAAAATATTTCACTAGAAAATCCTTAGCAATAATGGAATTATAGAATAATTCAATTGAGAGGGAGCTGAGTTTGAAAGAGAATTCCGGACATCTTTTTTTACCCAACCTCTACTATAAAGTAGGGCCAAGTCTGAGATAACACAGGATTGCTCAGTATTTGATCCAGTTGGTACTCAGACATCCCGCAAGGATGGAGACTGAACAACCTCTTTGAGCAGTATCCTCAACTGCTTGCTCGTTCTCTTGAGGACAATGTTTTTCCTTCTATCTAGCTGGATCATTTCCTTGTTTGAATTTCCATATCCTCTTGCCACCACTGTGAAGGAGCCTGGTTCTGTCTTATGGATGGCCCTTCCATAGGTGCTATAGGGACCCCTCAAAGCTTTCTCTTTTCCGTGGGATTTTTTTATCCCATCTTTCTCAGGCTCTCCTGAAAGCCTTCTACAGCATTCACCCAGTCTAGCAATATCATTATTGACTGGGGTGCCCAAAAACTGGGGACAGGACTTTAGATGCAGCCTAAGGTTCTATGAGGAAAGTGGCTAATCACTCCTTTTAACCTTCTGGCTGGGTTCCTAGTGACAGCCAAAGACCCTTCTGGCCTTTGATGCCCAGGTCCTTCTCCACAGAGCTGCTGTCCAGCCAGTCAGTCCCCAGCTTGTGATGCTGCAAAGGAATTTCTGCCTACCCAGCAGCAGGATTTAGTATCAGTCTGTGTGAATTTCATGAGCTTACTGGCAGCCCATTCTTTCAGTCTCTCTACATGGCAGCCTTGCCATAGAGAGTATTAACTGCTTCCCCTCTTTCTCTTTAGCCCTTACCTGCTGATTTGGTGTCATCAGGAAATGAGTACACATTGTTACTTTTTTCACCTCCTTGTTAAAGACAGACCCCTGCAATTTTTTCTAGTATCTCTGTTTTCTCCTGGTACTGTGTATACAACTGACACCTTATTCATTAGATGCTAACTTTTTCTTTGTAGACATTTAATTACAAGTCTCCTTGCTTAATGTTTACTACGTATTTTCTGAATCTGAATGTGTTATTCTTACAGGGTTGTTTTTTGAAGGACATGTTTGTGGCCTTTGAAATGCTACTTCAAACATACAGAAATGCAAACATTTGGAAACATAGTCTTAGATGAGTTTGCAGTATGGTAGGTAATTTGGGTTTATATGCTTAGGGATTTACTGAATCTCATTGTTACTTAGCATGTAGTTACTTCATTTTGAAATGAAGTGAGATGATCTGTGGTTACAGAAAAACATCAAGCAAGCTTCACAGTTTTGCCATGCAAGCAAAACAAACTCAATGATTTTTGATTGATTTCTATTTTGCAGTTTTTCACTTTTCTCTGAACCAGAAACTTAAAGTGACCCTTGAAGGAACAGTGGGACAGGAGGTGACAACTGACATAGATCAGACCTTAAGAAAATATTCACACCAACATCTGTGAAAGAAAACTGTGAAGTTTCACATATAGTAGTCTGCAGACTACATTTTGTCAGGGCACTGAAGCATCAATTGTTTTTTTTGTGGACCTCTTTTACCATCTCTGTATCATCTTTGAACATTTCCTGTTATCCACTGCAGAAGTTTAGGCAGACTCAGAGGATCCTTTATGTAGTTTTGAGAACACTTTTTTTTATGAAAAGCAAAATAATTATGTCTGATCAAGTTCACTCTACATATTTTAATGAAAACTTGGCTAAAACCTAATAATTGCAATATATTTTTGAAATTCAGATGACATAATTGTATTTTTCATTCACTAAATCCTTTCTCTAATATAGAAATATTGAAAAATCTTATGCATTTAATATATAGCATTATCATATTTTCAAAAAGGCATACTTTACTGAAGACTGTTGGAAGGTTGCAATTGCATGTATCATATGCATCATATATCGCTTAAACAAGGACATTCTCATAGCCAAGTAGGTGTATTTACAGATACTGGAGATAAAGCAAATCATAGTGGTGGGGTGTGGGGAAAGGCAAAAAACCCTTTCACAGATTGAGTTGAGATGTAAGAAAGAAAGGATGTGAACTAGAAATCACAGAGCTTTGGTAACAAAGGAGCTATAGGAATCTTACCTGCAAAAAACCATGTCATCTAAAAAAAAAATTTGATTTTAAAAAATAAAGGAAGAAAAATCAAAGAAAATTAGCTTTGTCAAACAAACCTGAGATAATACAAAATAAGTTAATTGCTTACTATTTGATAATTATTAGTTTTAATTGATTGCTGAACGAAGGTTCCAGTGCATAGTCTCTTAATTTTTGTCTTTTGCTATGTGATTTGATTTCTTCAGTAAATTATTTTTAGAGAATTTGTGATTGAAAAAATTGCAAGATTCTTGAGTTGAGAATCATTCTGTATTCTGTTAGTGAATAAAGCATAAGGTTTCCTGATTAGCAGTAAATTGAGATTGCTTTATTCCTTTTCCTTAGTAATATTATAATCTATGCATTTTCTTTGTCATTATATTGCTTCAATTTTATTTATCAAAATACCAGAACATAGATGCACTCTGAAATGATAAATGAATAAAAAAATGAAGCTTTAATTGTTCCAATATTACTGTACTTCATACATGACAAGAATGTGATGAGTTTGACCACAGATATTGCACCTTGTTGCAGACATTTACAATAATTTTTTTTAAAAGTCTATTTATCTGGTTTCTCCTGTTTTAACAGCTTATTACATGCATATATACATACATACATACATACATACATACATACATACATACATACATATACCCCTATATAAATATTTCCTTAACAAATGTTACATGAAGGAACCAAATATGCTCACAATATGCTCTTGGCAATAGTCTGCAAGGTTAGAACAACCCTTTATGGGACTTAGACTTCTTATTAAAGTTCAATTAGTTGGATTTTTTCTTCTAATTGTTCAAATCAAATCAAAAGGGGGATTTAGGTGTCATAATCCTGAGCCCTGAAATGTTTATCTTTTAGAACAGTACACAGATTTGAGTAAAGCCTTTAAAAAGGCCTGATCAAAGCCTAATGGCAAAGTTTGGACTTGAGAAACAAACAAGATAAAATCCAGCACACACTATGACAAGAGCCATAGAAGCTTTTTCATGTGAAAAGTAATCATTTAAATAATCAGTTGTCCAAGTCTTCACTAGGGAAGCCATGGCAAATATTGTTGCTTAGATCTTTCTTCCACCCTTGTTTTAACCTGCATGTATGGCAAAGTTGCTACTATTTACTCATTGTCATCAGAAATTAAAGAGGAAGTCTCTCAGAAAGACTAGATGTGTTGCTTTTTTTTACTGAAAGGAGTATATCGGCCATTTGTCATCTGCAAATTGTTGACTTAAAAAGAATTCTAGGTTAATTTGTTGAGATGAGTAAGCGTGAGACCAAAGATCATCTTCAGACTTATTAACTGGATCTTTGGTCAGCAGCATAAGGACAACAGCGCTCTAATCCATAGACTACTCTGCATTTTACTTTAGAACAGCATTAAATTAATTGAATACAGGTATTCAGAACAGTAATTGTCATCATTATCTTCCCTTTCAGAGTAATTTTAAAAGAATTTGACAGCTATCATTGCATTTTTAATAGGTCCACCTCATTAGGTTGCCCTGAACACTCATCACTTCAAATGTTTTAGAAAATAGATAACTACTTGTTTCAAGTATTCAAGGAATATTTTACATTAATGAAGCACTATGTTTGCTGAAGTGTCTGTCAGAAAAGCATAAAAGAGCCTCTAGGTTCTATGTCTATTCCTGTGAATAAGGCAATCACCATTTAAAAGTGGTAGTTCCTGCCTTGAGTCTACCAAGGAGTGTAAAGAAAGAAAATCATTCAAGTTTGAAAACTCCAAAGGTCACTAAATAAATTAAACCTAGGTTTTTCTCTTTGAGTAAACTAAGAGAAGAGCATTCAGATCACTGCTCCCTCCTCAAGCTAATGCTAATTTAGGTGAATTATCCCTGAGAGATTCAAAGGACAGTGATTTCACAAACTTTAGAACTAACAGGATGCATTCTTAATGATGATATAAATGTACCATCTTCCTGGTTCAGCTTTGTCCTTTTGCAATAGAAAGGTCCTTTTATCACCTTTTGGTCTCATAATCCCAAATCATGCTGAACACTTAAACTATTCCATTAATTCTTGCTGTCCTTTAAAAACCTAAAATTGCTGATTCCTAGTGTCCTTCAAACTCTTTAATAAAACATTAAAAGAGAACTAGGATGATTAGCCATTTTAAATGTTGGGTGATATTTTTTTGGGTGTGTGGGAGTTTTTGTTTTGTTTTGGTTGATTTTGTTGTTGATTATTGGTTGGCTATATTGTTTACTTAAATAGTCTGACTGACAAAGTGGTACATCTCCCTCAATTTTGTCAATTAAAACCATAAATTCTCAAAAAGTATCACTGACTATTCAGCCAATAAAAAGTAAAAGCTAAATATATAAAATATTTTCACTGCAAAGTGAGAATTATTAAAAATTAGGGGATCTTGAAGTTTTACCAATTCCTTGGTAAAACAAATGTAACTGTGAAAAAAAAAGAGTAAAACACTGGAGTAAAAGAAAAGCAGACTCAGATTTCTGTATCAAACCTACTTAAATTATCACTCATTAAACATATGGTTGATATAAACTGCTCTTATCCAACCTTCATAATTTCTCACAACATTAGCATTTTCTAAAATAAATGTTTCATCATTAATCCCTAGAAAATGGGGTAGATTTCTTTTAAATTTCAGAATTATTTCTTTTTAATGATGGAAATTTTAACAAATTCAGTGCATACATGCTCATACACAGGCTGAAACACTGGGGTAAATTTCAGCAAGACTGAAATTTAAGGGAAGTATTAAAAGACCTGTCATGACAAAGTTTCATAATAGGAATACTGTCAGAGCCTGAATTATTGTGGTGCTGTTTGGCTCATAATTAATGTATTCTTGAAACTAAGTAATGACATATACACTAGGTAATGGAAGTTTCTATGGATACTACAGTATCCATATAATGTGTAATGAAAAGCTGCTAGTACAATGAGACTTAGGTTACAAAAATACTAATCACCCTTTCTTACATTGAAATCACATTGTGACCTCCTAAAACAAAGCCAATATCAAATCCATGATAAAAAATACATAAATCCCAATGACATATGGAAATAATGATGTTTTCTGAGTTTTCCATACTATTAGCCATTACCATTAATTTAATGGTATCCTGTAATCCAGTTTGAGTGCCACTAGTTTCTGGTGGGGAGGGAGGTGTAGGGAATTTTTTAAAAAAAATGTTTGTTTTTTTTTTTTCCTATATCTCTGAGGCTGTTCAGCTATATAAAGAAAGACATAGAGAAGTTTATCATAAAGACCATAGACAATAGAAGTTGATCACAAAGAGAATAAAGGTTTAAAATACTTAAACTGAGGTAATTCACTTATCATCCTTCTGTTGTGCCTGAAGAGTGTGGTGACAGACTAAGTTAGATGTGCTCCAAAGAGTTCAGGAGTGAATGTTTGAAAGTGTCTCTGAACTGGTCTTAACTGTTTTTCTTATAGAGGTTGTAAAATTGAAAACACCCATAAGGTAATGAGAGGAAAACTGTTTTACTCCATGCATCCAGTTAGTTAACAGCAAGAATGAACTTCTTTTCACCAGACAGATGTATTCCTGAAATTCACTCATAACCTTTCATTATTATTTATTTATTCATTTATTTTATTAAGAGAAGTATGTTAGTACTTGCTTACTACTAAATTTATAATAATAATAATCTGGAAGCCATGAATACTTTATAGAAACATGTATTCTTAGTTGCACTGATATTTGTTATTATTATTTCAGAGTTTGCTGACTAAATCACACTTTAAAAAGTAAAAACTTTAATGGATATCTATTTTTCCCACCCACTTTTCTTAATAATGTTGTTTCTCAGATAATTATTTAAAAGTGTTCATTTTTTTATCTACTGTTTCCCCTTTGCCCTTTGGTTCATTTTTTGCAAATCTCTTGCAGTGTCAGTGAGGATATAATAGCTTCCACTTTCACATCCCATTCCCTAACACATTTCAGAAAGGGAAGTGAAAAGGCAAAGAAAGAATCTAATACACTGAGTACACTAAATTAGAACTGAATTTTTTTTTACAATAAATTCTTCATGAGATGATCAAAAATATGGAAATGGTAATTTTTTCATATTAAAAATATCAGTGCATTTTAATATTAAAAATATCAGTGCATTTTAAAATGAAAACAGTGCTGGAAAGATCATACAAGCTGTTCAAACAAAACAAAACAAAACATACAAAAAAAAAAAAGCTAAATGTATCATTCTTTATTCTCCTTTTGCATGGGCTGTTTGCAAAGATGCAGTCATAATGCAAAGAGGATAATTATTTTTAGTTTAAATATACTTTCTGGAAATATTTTTTTTTTTAATAGTAAAATTAAAACAAAACAGATGACAGAATGTTACAATTAAATTAATAACTTTCAATTATGTTTGTTAATCCACAGCTTTGATTTAGACTGGGCTAATCCCAGGTTTTGTATTTAAACCTAAAGAGGCTTTGGAGACTTATATTAACCTTCTGAAGGGCATTTCACAAGGTCAGAGCTCTGTCACAAAATGAATATCAATGTAAGCAGAAGCTGTGGAATGAAACATTGTTCCCCATCGATTTCTTGAGAACAGCATTTAAAGGAGCATTTACGGGAAACTATGTCAAATAGCTGTCAGCGCTACAGGCTCCCTGGGAGCATGGGGGATGCTCAGCAGGATGGCAGGGCTGGGCCTCACCAGCCAGGGCTGTCCCACAGCCTCAGCCTGGAGCAGCCCTGACCTCCATGGGCCGGGGTTTAGTCTGGACCACAGCCTCACACCCTGGGCACCAGGGAGCCTCCCCCTTCAGCAATCAGCAAACTGGACTCCTCACGGATGTGCTGCTACTGAGCTGGGTCCAGCCAGTACCAAAACTCTCAAGACCCTTACAATAATAAATTTTTACACAAACTGCCTCATCCTATATCATAGATGATGCATAGGAAAATTTGTCACAGAGACTAGGAAAGAGCTTACTGTCCTCTCTACAGCTTCACAGATGTTAGTGGCTCTTTCATAGAACAGCACCCTGCACATCAGAAGTACAAAAACATCAGCAACTGAGATCTCTGGCAAAAGTAAAAGATAAACCTGCAATCATTATTCTGGCACTATTCTAGTATAAGCAACATCCCCTTGGATATTGCTATTAGTCTATACCTGGAAGTTTCCTGTCGAGAACTTGACAAAATATTCGAGTTATGTAGATATTTAGGTGAACAGTCAAACATTTATAAGCAGAAAAACTGCTTATAAACTGGGGTAGTGAGTATTCAAAACCTCCTATTTAAAGATCTACAGAAAACTTTTGTGCAGTCTTTCTCTCATCAGGTCTCTTAGTTATCTGGCACACATTTGACGAAGTACTTATAAATATCTGGAAACTTGCAGAAAACAATTAAGGAAATTCACAAAGTTTGGCAGTAGTCTTAAAACTTGAGAGCAGTGTTTACACACCCAAAAGCAAAATCCGGAGAATGCATGTATTTTAAAACATGTTGTGGGGCTAGACTTCTTACAGGAAAAAAAAAAAAAAAGTACACTGAAACAAAAGTAAAACAACTACCAAGTACATTTTTCTACTTGTAGCTTCTTAAACCTCGATAATGTTAAATGGGCTGGGAACCCCGGTACTTTTAAGACGTTTGATCTTAAATTATTTTCCTGTGTCCCATCCCGCTGTAAAAGGGGGATGATTCTTTTTGATAGATTCCTCGGACAAAAATAAAGTGCGAATGCAGCAATATTGTATCTGAGAACTCTTTATTGATAAAGGAAGATAAATGTTCCTACCAAAGGGGGGACAGAAAAGGAAGCAAAAATGAGAAAAGAGAGAGGGAGAGAGCAGCAGAGCGTCAGGACCCCGCTGTAGCCCGGGCGCGCTGCCGGANCGAGCTGAGCCTCAGGACAAGCCCCTGCTCCTTCCAAGAGAAAATGACCCGGTGTTATGGTGGTGCACTTCCCTGGTTTTATGGGCTAACGCCCCTCCCATAGCCCGATTTCCTGAGCATTTTTNGCAGCTCGGCACACGGAGCGTGTGTGCCGCAGGCTACGCTGAGTCGCTGAGTGCGCGCGGCTGCTGGGCCGGGCCGGGGGACGATTTTCGAGCAGCAGCAGCCCCCGCGGCNGGGATCTGCCCCGCCGGCAGGGGGGGCGCTTGCAGCTCGATGGCGGCAGCTTTGCTCGGCTGCCAGGCGGGGCCTCCCCGGGGACAAGGCTTCCTGCCCGGGTACTGCCCCTGTAGTAACTTTGCATCTCATGTGTAACACGTAATGAGTCATAAAGAAAAATCAGATTGGTCCTTCACATCCTGTTTCTGCTGCGAAGTTTGGTTCTGCTGAAAATAAAATAAAACCTGCATGTTTTCAAGTGTTCATAGGTTCTGTCCCTTAAAAAGATCAGTGGCTTTTTCCTTTAAATAGCAATTGCATACAGCATCCTCAAAAGTGTTTTGATGCATCATTAGCTTGGATGACATGTTGAGAATGATGACAGAAGTGCACTACTAAGCGCACTCCTAGCTACAAAAAGTGATAGCTGCCATATCAAATTAAGGTTTGACTTCTTTAACAGGTAATTGATATCATAAGTTAATACAAAGAAAAGCATTGGAATCTCTGCAATTTTTTAATATTCTCATAAATTTTGAGGGAAAATACATATTACAATAGTAATTAATAATAGATAAATGGTTTTTATACTATATTAAATCTGTTTTGAAAATGGAAACCTAGATTGGCAATGAGTATGTCCAAGAGTACTTGTGAAATAGTGGGAAAAGAACTTTGGTTTGAGCAATTTTTTTGCAATCTTGCCAATAATTTTTTCATTAATTTTTACTCAATGTTCTGTACAGATAAAAGCTCCAATATAGTAGGGGAGATTCTAGTTATCACTATATTTCTAGAGCATGTACTCTTAAAGATGCTCAAATATGGTAGTTTTATATATTTAGTAATAGGATATTTTTAATCCTTGCTGTATAATGCATTACTGTTATTTCAGTCCCAAGGGAAAAAAAAAAAAAAAAAACAAA
>VXBU01006847.1:21616-45023 GCA_013400315.1 Bombycilla garrulus | reverse complement strand
CAGAAGAATCCACTAATAATCTTCCTGCTAGTTACAGTTTATAATATTTCTGTCTTGTTTATAGCTCTGTCATGGTTTACTCTCGTACCACAAATGGAAACAAGACTTGTGAAAGAAAATGAAAGAAGTCTGTTATCAGGAGAAATATTGGTTTCTGTGACCTCTGTGAGATCTTTTGTCAGGTTCAAAGATTGTGATTACACTGAGCATTAATAATTCTATGAAGAACTCTGATTTTTATAATAATATTTTGTGATAAATTGAAACAATGAGGAAATTGCACCTAACCGGAAGAGCAAGCCTTTTATGTAATTTCCAGAAACAAGGCATGTATTATACTCGCAGTTAGTTTGGAAAAAGCAAGACAGACAGCAAGTTTGTTTTATTTTTATCTTTGATGCTATTCCACATTTTCACTATGAATAGATAACACTAATACCTTGTAAAAGACTCTAAACTTTTTCCTATCCAACTTTGCTATAAGTAGGAAAAACAAAAACCATCTAAAAACCCCAACCTTTCCAATGCTCAGGCATATAGTAAATGAGATATTGCAGTTGCATTGAAATGTTAAATGCATTACAGTAATAAATGAAATGGCTTCATCATAGAGCAATCTTTTGTAGCATTCAATTATATTGATTCAGATGGAAGTGTAACTTAGTGCATCTGAATGGTTTCAATTAAGAGATTTGGGTAATTCACTGAGGGACACAGAGAGAAAGAAAATTCACTTTCAAAGGCATTAATTCATCTATTAGTGTAAGCTGAAAAAAAATATCCTCCTTGTGGTTTTTGGTGGGGTGCAAGGAGGCTTTTTTTAATTTAAGAATATTACCGAGAGTTTTAGATAACAAGTCTTAAAAAACAACCGGTGAAAAATGTGTTATAAACTAGAGGTTAATATAATTGATCTGGAGGAATGAAGTGTATAAAAATCACAGATTGTATTATAGAGTATTAATAATAATAGTACATTTCCCTTATGTTACAATATGAGGGAAATTGCAGTAACATCTTAACTTTTAAAGAACCAGAGAAACTGACTGTCAATGAGTTTGTTAACAGTAGGAGATTTTGTGAGGGCTTTTTTTATTCTTTTTCCAAAAAACCCCCAAAAAACTGTAACACAGATGCTCAGAAAAAAAAGCAAATATTCGTTACTAATGCAGCAGAAATGTTTTAATCCCTTACTTAAGCAATATAGAATATATGCAGAGCTGTCAAACAGAATGCCCTGAGATAGGGAAATATGGCACTCTTGGAGAGAAAATACAGCACAGTCTCTGAAGTAAGATAGAGAGAAGGACATGAGAGGATATTATTGAAGCGTAGTATAGCATTTCAATTAGATATTTAGCTAGGAAAAAAGCAGAATAAAATTTCTGAACTCGGTGATCTCCCAGTATTATTTTTTTAAAATACTAATGTTCATACAATATATATCATGTTTAATTAGAGATATTAAGAAGAAAATAACACTCTTCCTAAATGACATATTTATCTGCATAGATAAAATTTTTAGTACATATTTTAGTCTTGATTCAGAGAATATGATAATCCTACAAGTGGTCTGCATTCTTTTATATCACTGCTACATAAACATTACTCAGAAACAGAGCAGAGAACAGATCAAACAACTGTATACCAGGAGGAAATGACAAGAGGGATGTTAGATGTGTTCAAAATGATGTTAAGCCTGGGCAAACAGGGCAAGAAAATGTATTGGTTTAAATTTGGGGTTGTGTCTTAGTGTCAAAATCTACCTGAATGTGCCTTAAATTCCTCAAGTTTTATGGTTTTTTTCTGTAACAGTAAATAGTAAACCATCTCCCTGTCTTTATCTGGAGCCATGAGTTTTTGCATCTTTGTGTTATTGAGGAGGGTGAAGAGTGGGTGCTGTCTATAAACTCTTGATGGTCAAGGCCATCCAAATCACAGGAACTGATATACATTAATCAATGGCAGAGGAAAGATGATAAAGATAGTAAAAATTGGAAATGTCAGGAAGATACATATTTGTGGTGTGGGAGTGGATATAGGGAATTGTAAATAAAAGGCTGAAAGCATTTACATTCTTCCATTTGGAGAATAAAAGTCTCCTTGGAGACTCAGAGGCCTTTCCATAACTGAGGGAGGATAGAAGGAAGATGTAGAGAGATGTTTTACTAGGGCCTGTGGTGACAGGTCAACGGCCAACAGTTTTAAACTGGAAGAAGGTAGATTTAGATTGGACAGATGATGAAATTTTTTACAATGAGGGTGATATAACACTGCAACAGGCTACCCAGAGAAATTTTGTGTGCCCCACTCCTGGAAGTGCTTGAGGAGAGGCTGGATGGATCGTCAAGAAGCCCAGTCTAGAAAAAGGTGTCCCTGCCCACAGCAGGGAGGTTGGAACTAAATTATCTTTAAGGTCCCTTCCAACCCAAATAATTCTAGGATTCTATGAGTTACTTATAAAAAGATCAGTCCTGTTTACCGCAATAGAGAGTGAAAAAGCAAGTGTGTGTGTATATATATATATATATAAATACAAATGTATGTTCATATTCATATATATACATACATTTGTGCTTTATTAATGTGTGTTTTCACAGAAACATATTTCATATTTAAAATTTTTCAAACAAAAGCATGTCCAAAAAAATACACCAATACTGCAACTTCTAACACTTACCTTTAAGACAACTTGTTTTCTCAGAATGTTTGAAATAGACTGTCTCAAGTGACTATGCAAAGTTAATAAAACCTTATGGAAAGTAATTTACTGGTACAGATGGTATTTCTTTCAAGTCTGAAACATGTAAAATATTTTCTTTATTAATGATTTCAAGCAATTTATTCTGAGATCTTCTGCTTGTAAAATCAACAAAACTCCATTGACCTGTTTTAGAGCAGAGAAGAGCCCAATATTTTTAGTACTGTGATCAAAATTTTCAGATATGAGATTTACTCAAGCATCTGTATATATCCATTAGACAGACTAGCTCTGAAGGTTTGTACACAGTAAAATTAAACTTCAGAAAACTGCTGGAAGAATGAGAGGCAGATATCTCTAAGGTTCATTGGAAATTTTGGGTTTGGATGGAAATGTTTTCCCAACAATTGTAAACATCAAGTATGAAAAAGGGAATTTGCTTTTTCAGTCACTTTAAAAGTTTTGTCTTTGTATGCTTTCCATTGAGAAAACTATAAATGCGGATATGTTTGCTGACATTTTACCATCTGTGATATGTACTTTCTGAGCTATCAGAAATAAGCAAAAAATCAGGTTTGGGAGCAGTCAATATCAGAAAGAAGCAGCAAAAAACTGATGGGACGTAAAACAATAACAGTGTTGTTATTGTAAATCATAACAAGTAGTCTCTCAAAGATATATTGCAACAACCAAAACACTAAAAAACCCAAAGGCATTGAAAACTGTCTCCTCTAAACATAGGTATACTGCATTTTCAGCCAAGAGAAAAAGAGCAACTACTTTTTATATAGTCTTTTTTAAATGGTATTTCTACTTTACCCTAAATTGACAATACAATATAACCAATATTGGAAAATTAACAGGATATTGATTAAAGTTTGGTTATCTTGCCTTATGCTATGGTGCATATGTTGTTAATTGAACTGAATACCATATAATTTGTTAGGAAATTCACATCATTTATGACATACAATGAAAGGAATCCAAATTAATAATAGAGTTTGACACACATTTAACTACCTTCTTTATCATTCATTTTTTTAGTCATCTAATACCTTGTCAAAGTAGGAAATGTATCAGAAATAATAAAAAAAGGAATCATACATAAATGGTTCATTGAAAGACTGTTATGGCTTAGAGATATATGAATTATCTTTCTTTTTAGAATTATCTTTCACTTTCATTATACAATTAATATGGTCTGAGAAAAAAAAAAAATTAATGCATTCATGAAAGGTACTAAAGTACTGTACAGTGCAAAAAACCAATACAAGTTCCCCTTATATAAGACAGAATAAAATACTATTAATTAGAAATAGTGAATATTGCAGAAACAAGAGAAATAAGTGGACAAAATCTGGAAAGGTGTCAAATAACTTATTGACAGTGAGCATATACTCACACTTGGGAGAAAACTTATCAGTTGTATATAATTTCTGTAGACCATGTGGCTAAGCATTCACTGTTGGAGTCATTTTGTTAGAGGCTGCAAAAAGATGCCTAGAGACTCTCCAGCAAAGACACAATTAGATTGGAGTTTCATTATTTTTAAACATGTTACAATTCCTGTTAGACAGGGATCAAAGAAAAAAATACTAAAGGAGATCTGAAGGATGCAAGATTGATTACAGACTGATCCAGCAGTGCAATCACTGTTTGGTGCAATCTCAGCATGAATGGAGTTCCCCAGAGAGCATGTTGCTATCTGATAGCACTACAGTAAGGGAAAAAATCAAACTACTTTTAGAATGTAAATTGGTTGGGGTTGCATTACACAGGAAAGCATTATACCTCAGATACTCATTCCTCCTGGAATCCAAAAGCAGGTGAAGGAGTCTCCACTAAACATTTCCATTTTCAGCTCCACATAAAACCCAAACCCAGAACTGTTCAGTCACTCTAGTGGAGCTAGCAGAAACAAAATACTTCTTATGAGTTATTGCAATGGATGTGGTTAATAGTTCTTTTAATATGCAGTTTACAGTCTCTATATGATATCTTTTTTATTCTATCATAAATTTTCTTTTATGTAGTTGTTTCTTTTTTTCTTCTCAATTTTCCATTACCTTATCGAGTTTCACATCTGGAAAACTTAGCACAGAAGTGCCTGACACTGCAAGGCACTAACACCAATTATCTGGTGTTATAAATTAGTAAATATCCACTAAATAGAATTTTACAGCATTTTTTGTCTATCTCAAACACTGTTAAAACCACAGAAGGGTTTTGCCATAAGCACAGAAGGGAAAGACAGAACGGAGGTAACACCAGGCCTGCCAGGGGTAAGATCTGGTTAACATATCCAGACAAAAATTCCCATTGTGTCAAACTCTGTGAAGAAGCAACCTCAAAGAAAGATCACCTCAAGTTATGAGACAGATGACATCTGCAATCACAAATGACCACCTAAGTTTCCTCAAATACACCTCAGTAGATACCTGGAACTTGGACTGTAAGTTGAGCCCCCCCCACCACAGGACCTTGAGGTAAGATAGAGGTGGTATTATTTTCTGGGTATTCTCTGTGCTGAATCAGCTCCTACTGGGCAAAAGGCAATTCTATCAGGGGGAGATTGTAACCACTGACTCATGGCCCACCAACCCAGCAAACCCACTATCTCAAAAGAAGAGAAAGACTGAGCATGCAGACTAATCAGTATTAAAATATAGAGAATCATTTAACCAATAGAATGAGAGATCTGGGTAGCCAATGAACATTAATGCCTTTGTTTGCTATGATGTATAAATAGGGAAAAGTTTTGAACTACTTCAGGACCTCTACCACTGAGAAGCCCAGGGTGAAGATGGACCAACAGGATGATGCTGGGTTCATAGGTGGTGACTATTTGCTGCTCTCTGTCTCTGTCTCTCTCTCTCAAATTCACTACTAAATAAAATCCATAGCATTGACTTCAACTTATGGTCTTCTCTGCACCTTAATTCGGGGCAGAAGCGTCTCTCACTAATCTGTTAATGTCTGGTAACATCAGCCACATACTTCTTCTTTAAAGCCATGGTATGCAAATTTCCCCCAGAAATGTGACACTTCAGTAACAGCTCCTATATGTATACTAAGGAATAGAAATCCAAATTTTAAAATTTCAGAGAAGCCTTAAAGCCTTTCCCAGCACTGGAAAATTATTCCTAGAACAATGATTTTGAGAAAATGTATGTTTCCTTCAGAAAGTTGTAGTCATCTGGAAAAAGAGGGAAGGAAAATGTTTACTTAGATGTTTACACTTTTTATGTACCAAAGGTTTGTTTTTCAGTGCTGCTCTATACTTTTCAGTCGATTGTGACACAAATTCTGTGTTCAATTCTTTAGGTCTTTACACGTTGTTCTCTAAGGGTTTTACAGAACTAATTGCATTCATTTCTGTACATTTCAATTGTTTTGAATACAGCTATGTAAAAACCTCTGCTATAGCTCTATGCACTATTTTTCTGTATTCTTCACACTGACTCTGCTACACTAGTTTTGAGAGGAATGACAGCTGCCCCCAGAACTTCAGCCAGTGGAGACTCCTCAACATCTGCACTATTCATAGAAGGTCACAGGAAAGCTATGTTCTATTTTTGCTTCCTTAGTAAAAGAGAAAATTAATACCAAATGGTAAATATAACACATAAAAAAATATGCAGCTACCACTCCTTAGCAGAAATGCATAAAATGAATGTATTTGAAGAGTAATGGCATTACCAGGTTTGAAGAATGAATTGAAAAAAATCATTCAATGAACAAAGATTTTCATTTCCAAAGTAAGCAGCCCTTTATTTTTAAGATCAGTTTTTATCTCAATAAACAGATTAACTTTTCACAGAACACACAAAATATTTTGTGGTATCAGGAATACTGCATTAACTTTGAGGTTTATCACCATTTTGACAAATAATTCTTCACATATCACTCTGTATAGCTCATAATCCTATTTTAAATTAATAACTAAATAAACAATTTATAGACTATTTTCTCTGTTATTGATATCAGTTTAATGTATTTCTTAACAAGACTTTATATCATACCATATCTATATTGATGAAAAAAACAGATTTTTTATTATTCTTTGTAATTTATGTATTCATACATATATATTTTGGGCATGTTCAACCTCCAGAAGAGATGACTAAGAGGGCACCTCAACAATGTGTATAAGTATCCAAAGGGAGTGCATCAAAGGTGATGGAGCCAGGCTCTGCTCAGAGGTGCCAAGTAACAGGACGAGTCAGAAACTGATGCAAAGAAGTTTTACCTGAATGTGAAGAACTTCTTTTCTGTGCAGGTAACTGAGCATTGGAACAGATTACTCAGAGAGTTTGTGTGATTTCCCTCCCTGGAGATAATCAGGAATTGTCTAGATACATTCAAGGATCATCTGGACACAATCCAGTGCAATGTGATCTAGGATGTCCCTGCTTGAGCAGGAAGGTTGGATTATATGTCCTACTGTCTAACTTCTAATTTTACCTATTCTGTGGTTCTGTGTTCTGTGATTCTGTAGTAGCATATACTATAGACAGATATTAGAAAGAAAAAAAATTATAACTCACATCTACTTTATAGGAAATTGTACATGCCTTTTTTTTTTTTTTTTTTCCATTATTCAGGAAGGAAACATGCCAGTGTTACAGAATTTCTGGTGAAATGGAACAATCTCTTTCAATGCCTACCAGCCCACATTTCTCCATCTGGATAGCTGGAGAATTAGACAAATGACAGGCCAGATACTCAATCAGACAGAAGTACAACTTTCCACCTGGAGAGATGAGAAGCCAAGCATTCTGCCTCATTTCTAGCCAACCCACCATCCTGGGGTCCAGTTAACAAGATAGTGGCTGAACATAGTGGCAGAAAATCAGATTTACTAGCACCTGTCTGCTTGGTCAGGCTATCAGCATTTCTGATTTTCATTGATCTTTCTCACAAAATCTACATGTTCTCAAACAACCATTCAATCCCATTCAGAAAGGTATTTTCTTTGATGCAAATCTTTTGAAAAATAATCTCACAAGCTCTAGATGAATATAGCTATATAGTATATAGAACAAATATATGAAAATTATTGTACAATCAATGTAATCTCATATAAGTATTTTGTTGAAAACCTCAGGAATTCTTTATGAGATTTCCTGATATCAGGAATAGGCAAATTACTTATCTGCCAGAAAATGTCTGGTTAAGGCCTATTCTTCTGCAGTACCTTGTCTTTTCAAAGGTAAGTTGTTTTATTCTGTCTGCTTTTGGTCATTATGACTTCCTTAATGCTTGCCTGGAGCCATTGCTTCCAAATCCAAAAATTTAAGATGATCAGAGGCCTGGAACACCTCTCCTGTGAAGACAGACTGGGACAGCTGGGGATGCTCAGCCAGGAGAAGAGAAGGCTCCAAGAAGACCTAATAGTGGCCATCCAGGGCTTATAAGAAAGAGTGATGATAAAAAAGAGGGAGAGATTTTTTACATGGATAGGTATTGATAGATAAGGGGTAATGGTTTTAAACTAGCAGAGGAGAGATTTAGATGACATCTAGAAGGACGTTCTTTACTGTGGGGCACTGGAACAAGTTGCTCAGAGAAGTTGTGCATTCCCCATCCCTGGAAGTGTTTGAAGACAGGCTGCATGGGGCCCTGACCAGCTGATCTAGTGGGTGGCATTCCTGCCCATGGCAAGGGAAACTAGATGATCTTTAAGGTCCCTGCCAACCTAGGCATTCCTATGATTCTTTGAAACCTCCACATGGCTAAAACTAATTAAACTTGTCTACCAAGATAAAATCAACAGATTTAAATATGTATATGTGTATTTATCTGTCTTCATTATCTGAATCACATTATTGATAGCTTTACAAACTTTAAAACAAATTTTATGGATGAAATTGGAAGTTTTCTTGGAATGTTGATTTTGCTGTTTGTTACAGGCTTTTTTTCGCACCAGAAACATATAAACATCTCTTAATAGAACAAAAAACAAAAAAAAGATTTTAAAAGCTTAATAAATGTATGTAAAACAGAATGTGCTAAACTGCTAAGTCTGTAGAGAATAAGACAAAGTGAAACAGGCAACTATTCACGTAGCCTCCTGAAATTCAGTACCTTCTTCTTTGTCTGTATTTTGCTATACTATATATTCAGAAGAATTTCTCTTACCTATGCAACTGATAATATACTTTTATTACTGTTAATTGTAACATAATTAACACAGCTAAATGCTTAGCAGATGTAGGAAACAACACTAATTTCTTCTTAAACCAGTACAAATGTTGGAACCCTACAGCTATTGGGGGTGCATATCTGCATAAGAGGAAAAGGGGTTTTTTCATTTTAAAATAAACAACATTTTGTAAGGCCGTTAAAAATATAAAGGATAGGCGAGAGAAGATAAACAGGTGTCCATCATGTATGTAATGTTAGGTGAAAAAATATTTTGTTGATCAGTCTTGAAATAACATAAACCCAGCATTTTAGAACTAGAGCAATTTTTTTTTCAGTTCCACTCACACTTAAAAATAACTGTAACAAAATAACAATCCCACATTCAATGTTTAAGTATAGGACTTTAAAAAAATTACAAATTTTTTTATTGACTTGAATACATTATTTGCTTTTTGTTGTCCTCCTCAGGCAGTAAGTAGTCTTTGAAATCGTCAGGGCACATGAATAGAATAGAATAGAATAGAATAGAATAGAATAGAATAGAATAGAATAGAATAGAATAGAATAGAAAACAGAACAGAATATTTCAGTTGGGACATACACTAATCCAGTCCAAATGTCTAACCACTTCAGATCCAGGTCATAAGTGCTTACTTTACTGTGCTCTAATTATATAACAGATTTTTTAAAAATCTCATTATTTTGCCTGACCAGGCCTGTTGCCACAGTACAACTTGTCAAAAGAGACAAACCTTCAATTTTTTGATGTTGTTTTCATTTCAGATATCATGCCAAGGTGAAACCTTACACATAAACAGACTTTACCTACAATGAACAACAAACAAAACTGTACAAGCAGCTCTGGGGAAAAACTCAGTGCAGCTTTTTTAATTCTTGGAGCTACTTCTGATTCTGGTTTGTGACAACACTGAAACATAACCAAACCCTTATGGCTCTATGAAGAGCAAGCCTGCTAGAAATGTTGAAATGGGGCAAAAAAGAGGGAAACAGTAAATCACATGTTATTACATACCTTGGGAATTACTATGAGCTTCTCTAACAGAGTTTCACCAGGTCATCCCTCTATTGGATTAAGAGGCAGATGGAGGAAAAAAAGTAAAGGTAAGAAACAGATGCTCTGTACAGCTTGATCCCCTGCTGATCTCTCAGATAGAACAGCAGGTGCTTGTGCTACTGCAAGCACCTATAAAGAACACACAGATCATCTCAGGCTACCTCTGTACCATTCTAGTGAAATGTTAAAACTAACTTTTTTCACCCACAAAACTTATTAAAATATTGCACAACACATTAAAATTTAATAACATCTCTCTGTATTTTGTGGACAATTACTTAAATGTGGGAAATTTCCAGATCTCTGCTTTGCCATGACTCAATGAATGTTTGATCCATTCTACTATTCACCCTTCTTCTATAAGGCTGTATCACAGGATATTCACTCCTGGTGAAAATTTTATCAGCATTCCCATGAAAAACTAAATTAGTAACTAAATCTTTTTTTGACCAAAAAGCCTAAGTCTTTGAAAATTCTTAGTCAACTCTGGTAGAGAGAGACAAAAGAATTTTTACAGCCTCTTGAATATATAGTTATTAAATATAGTTAACATTTGACTATGCTAGAGACTTGATTTTTGATAAATCACTTATTTGTGTATTATTTAATTCCATTATGCCAAACAGAAGCAGTAACTTATTCTGTTATTCAATCCCATGATGAAAAACATTGTTTTCTTTGTGAAGCTGCAGAGGTTGTCTTTCCTCCAACTGTTAGTAATTCACATTTTCCTTGCTGAATACAAATTACTATTCCTTCAGAATTGCTAACATTTTTTTCTTTTGAGTGAAAACTTCTGAGATTTAGTAAAAAAAGAGTTACATGAGCTGGAATAGTTCAAATAGTGTTTGCTGTCTTGTGGAAGCATTTGACTGAAATAAGTTGAATAATTCATGTAGTTGACCTAGTAAATTAGAAGGGCAATGCAGACATGCAGTTCAACTAAGCCTGAGAATGTATTATGGACTCCTTCTCTGATACATTCACTGCACAGTAGTTTTACAGCAGTGCTTAAAGCTGTGCATTTGTCAATATTGGTCCAAAACAGAACTTTAGTATTTTATGAGAAAAAGCTAGAATATTTGATAAGGTATAATATTTTCCTGAAATTGTGATATTTGATATGATCTTTGAATGGTTTCTATTATCTATAGATAATAGAATAGGTAAGCATATATTTTATTTCTAGAGTTACAGTGTAAACAATAAAACTGCTGAGTCTTCACTTGCTCAAAGTTTTCTGTGAGATCTTGGCCCCACTGGAAACTGTGCAGCCAGAATCTCTATTTCTGATATGTTTCTCTTGTACTTCCTGAGTTTCTCTCACAAGAAGTAAGATTAATAAAAGTAATGACAAAAAAAATACTACGTGGACACCACTTTTAGCCTGAAAAAATGCAATAGGTCAGTGATTCTGGGAACATTTAATTCAGGTGGATTTAAAGATGGCATTTTAGCATGCTCTTGTAAAGTAATGGTGTGATTCTTCGCATTGTTAGCAGATTATGAATTTGCCACAGGGAAATCTATCAGTTTAAAAGTTTTCAGAGCAGAATGACAATAAGTAGCCCTATGAAGTCTATAATTTAATTATTAAAGTGGGATGTGTACAACATGAAGATATCAAATTTTAGTTTACAGTGTCTATCCAATAACACAAAGGTACTGCACAGAACACATATAAATCAGGACATCTGCTGTAGTTGTGACCAGCGCCAGCAGTTCAGGAGAAAAAGACACTAACACTGAGATGTCAGAGTATCTACACCCATACATCTCAGTTCCAGTTTAGATGAATAACAAACACCACCAACCTTTCACAGACAAGTCAATTTCTCTTTATTTAGGCTGATCAGTGGTCATTATCTGGGACCATACCATCTTCTGTATCCTTCTTCAAATAAATTAAAGTAAACTTGTTAATAGGCCATTTGTGCTTATTTTCTTCATTTCCAAATACACCTAAACTATTAGAGAGGGCAGGTGCAGTTTAGAGTTTTCAGATAGTCCTCTCATAGAAACATTATTTTTTCTCTGCTTCCTCTGCCAACCCATAACTGAATCAGTTAATGAATCACAGCTGTGGAGGTGTTCAAAAGTCCCACTTTATTTCAGAAATACTCTTGAGTAGGCTTCACCTCCAGAGTATTTGAGGTCTTATTTGGTCAAAATAGGAGTTCAGACCAGTGTCTTCCCCTTAGCCTCTCACTTCAGTAATATTTCAGACAGATATAGAAGATGAGATGAAGCCCATGAGTGTTACAACACAGAGTGTCTCAGACTGTAAAAAAGTGGATGAAAAGTGTTATAGGACTTTTTAAAAATGTTATCAGCATGTTGCCAACTTATAATGAAAGGACCAGTGCAAACAAATAGAAACCCCTAAAAATAAATCATACCGCAATTTTACTGTTATCTATGAATAAAAGAGCACAGAAAGAGCAGAAATCCTTTTGTTGATTATTTTTGTATTTGTTGTATTACTTTCCTTGAAACTATAGGGAATTCTGTGTTAGTTTCAGATTGAGAAATGATACTTTATTCACCTGTCAGTGAGAGCCAGCAAAGCCAACATAAACTTTTACTCTATTCTAGAACATACAAAATGTGTATTTCTAGGAGTAGAGCAGCAAAGAATTAATTTCTCTTTATAATCTACAACTTTGCTTTTAATACTTTTAATTACTGTACTTTTAATACTTCTATCTAGAAGCTTTTATTTTGTAGTGATATGGGCAATGGAAAATTCCTTTGGGCCAGGGAACTTTATTAACATCTATGTATGAAACCATTCTTGGGAGAATGCACTGCAACTAACCATGTCAAAAATTAATAATCATTGCATGGGATCTGAAGCAAAGGGTAATAATATATTAAGTAATACAAAAAAATTGCCTGTCAAGAAGTAAGCAAAGAACTTTAACAGAAACAGGACTGAAATAATTCTTGTGTACAAATATAATCCTATAAACTAGAAATAATTTCATTTTTTATGACATTTATTAATGTTTCAAATATTTCTGTATAGGAATTCATTGTTCACTGCTAACTCTTGCATTCTGATATTTTTGTATCAGTGAGAGGGTTGAAACTACATAATCTGTATGCTCTTTCCAACCCAAACCATTCTATAATTGTGTGATACCAGTTGTAGCAGCAACTTAAATTAATTTCCTATTGGAAATGTAATACTGTGGGAAACAAAATGTCATTTACACTATTTCTCATTAGTAACATAAAGCCATAACAATCATATTCTTTCATGCATGTTAGGCATCAGTCTTGAAAAAGGTATCCTCTTTTCTTTGCCATTAATTCTGACACGATCATAGTATTGCCAAAGTTTGGCACAGCAGTAAAAAGCTGAAGCAGAAAAAAAAAAATATATTACAGTACTTCACAAGATAATTGTGTGTATTTTTTTTAGCATTGGATTCTTCATCTCTCTAGCAACTCATTGCTGTGACTGTTACTGACACATGTCCTGACAGAAATGGGATTTTCTAGACAGCATGACTGAGCAGTTGAGCACTCCGCAGTTACTGAACTGAATGTTACCCCTCTAAATAAAGCCATGGGGAAAATAATCATCATTCCTGTCAAGATCCAGCCCAAAAAAGTTTACACAAACAGCACATAATTGGCATATAAATCTGCAACCTCAGATACTAGTTTGAGTGAAAACATGATGTTAACCTTTGAGACAATTAATTGTCCCTTATCAAAACTTTGTGTCACATATTTATGGTAATATTAATTTAAGTCTCTTTATAACACTTTATAAACACTTTAAAAAAATCCATACTAGTTAGTTCTTCATATTCTGCTGAAATAAGGTCATGAATTTTGGGAAATGGTGCAGAGAACCAGAAATTAGTTTATTCCTGCACAGTTCTGCTATCCTGTTAATTAATCAGGATTGGAAAATCAATCAGTATCTTGAAGTTTTGTATATTCCATAACTCTCAGGACTATTCAGTTTATACCAAATAAAACTTGGCGACATGCTGTTGTGTGACCAACCAAATCCTAAACAGTGGAAGAAGGCTCAGGATCACTGAATCATTTAGGCTAGGGAAAAAACCTCAAAGACTGTTGATCAACCTTTGACAGATCCCCACCTTGTCAAATAGACCATGGCATTAAGTGCCACATCCTTTGTTAGAACCCAGGGGGTTCCTATGACATTTCTGGATGGCTTGAGCCCTGGCCAGGAGGCTTTTTAGCGCTGGCAGAAGGGTCAGAAACCTTGGTTTGCCACCAAGAGTGCCTGTGGCTTTGATTTTAATCCATGGGACAAATTATCAACTTTCTATGAAGAACTGCAAGTCACCAAAGCTTAAATAGTAGAATGGTAGTAATTATAGAGTAAAAGAAGAAGGTTTTGAGTTTTGTACAGGGGGGTTTGAAATTCTGTACAGGGGGGTCTGAGAGACAAGATGGAGAATTTTTACACGTGGTATGTTATTTCTTCTTCTTCTTCTTGCCATCCATCTTTGAGCCAGGGTGGCATTTTTGGATTGGTTTGTCGGAGAACTGGACAATGTAATGTAAGGCTCACGACTGGAAATTAATAGTAAACATTAAATACATAGTTGATAGTATAAAAGGACAGCTTGGGCTGGGGGGCAGGCAGTGTGCCTTGAACTCCCTTGCAGGGCAGCTGGCAGCAGGGCAGAAAAAAACTGTATTAGATAAGATATTAATAAACAACCTTGAAAACAGCAGACGAAGACTCCAGACTGATTCTTCAGCAGGAGGGCTGGAAACAAGGACTTTTTACACATCTGGGATCCCCTGGGACAGGGTGGACATCCAGAATCCTTGATATCATCCATATCTTGAACACCTCCAGGTATGGGAGATACACCTCCTCCCAGTAAATCACTCCATTTACAACCCTTTTTGTGAAGAAATGTTTGCTAGTATTTTATCTAAACTTCTCCTGACATAACTCAAGGCCATTTTATCTAGTCCTTTCACGAGTGCCGAGACAAAAGGTTGACCGCTACCTTGCTACAACCCTCTTCAGGTAATTGTAGAATAATAAGGTCCCCCCGAGCCTCCTTTCCTCCAGACTAAACAACATGAGCTCCCTCAGCTGCTCCTCTATGATTTCTACCTTGGAGCACCTGAGCACAAATGATGTACTTATGACACTCAAGGGAGAATGCAGGGGCTGACCACAACAGTTGCAAAGGAAGTCAAACATCACAACATAAAGGGGACCAGGAGACGAGGGGATAGGATTTGATTTAGATAAGCAGCTGTAGAAGTTGAGTGAATCAACTGGCTGTAACACATGAATGGATGAATTACTTGTGTAAGCCACCTTCTCTGAAGTACTTGAGGAAAAAAAAGGAAAAAGCTGAATGTCACTCCAACTCAAATTTTTCATGGTTGTTTCAGATTCTGTTCCTTAATTGTTTCCTATTGACTTCGTATTGTTAAGGCAAAAATTTTGTGTTTTTAGAAACTAATGCTGTGTTTAATGGCTCATTTTTTAGAATGTGGTATATATCTACATGTTTTTCAGCTTTTCATGTGCTTCAATTAAATATTGCATACTCTAGGGTTCCTGATTCACTCATTAAATTTTCCCTTTCCACATGTATACTAATGGCAATCTGCTCTATTTTTCTTTAGAAGCTTCCATCCCTGAAGTACCCTGAGCATTGCCTGGCTCATTTTTAAATAACCTGTGTCTGGATGTCATTCGATACTCTGCAAACAATCAGTAAGCAACAAAAAAAAGAGTTTGGTTTGTTTGTTTGTTTCAAAAAGATGTTGTGGATACACTCTCTTTGCTTAAAATGCATTCTTTATTTAGAACAGTATATGTGGTATATCTCCATGGCTTTGTTAAATGTTAAAAGTTCACTTTTCAAGGTCAATTTCATTATACTGGAGATCTTGAACTCAGCAACATTTTTGTTACTCTTTTCTGTCCCATTAAATGAGATCTCTGCGTCACTAAGAAGTAAAAATATAATTTTGAGTTCACTGTATTTAATATCGAATCCTAGTGTTTCTTTTCATTATTACAAGTAGGCTGTGATCTGACCATTCTTTGAACAGCTAAACATTAAACATATTATTACTAAACTGCTTAAAATTTGATGTTTTTCTTCATAATAGAAAAAAAATTGTTGGAAAGGTACTGCAACAAGTTCCATCTTCATGAGGTTTTACTATTAATTAATCCCTACAAGGGATAAACAAAGCATAGGATTTTCATATGTTAAATATATTTTCCATCTTTGTGGATCTTACTATTCCATCTGTAAGAGTGGCATTAGACATTTTTAAGAGTAGAGAGAATGTTAGCAATTAACCTGAGTAATCTTTCAGTGTTGAGATGAAAGTTCAGTCTTTTGTTCTATTAACATGAAGAGTTTCCTGATTATGAAAGGGCAATAAGAAAATCATGAGAGCAAAAGATGGATCATTTTCTTTCTGTCAAGGTTACATACAGCAGAAAAAGACTGGGTATCCAATAAATTCTCACGGAATTTGTTCAGTGCTTTGCTGTTGCTTCTGAAAGTGATAGTGAGATACCTTCGGAACTGAAGTTCCGGAACCTGGGTGGACTGGCATGCAGAAAACTTCAAAGAATCAGTTTTGGATAGGAAGTTAGACTATCAAATACTGATCTCTTTAGGGAATGGAGTGATTCAGCCTTCCCCACAAGAATCTGAATGATGTGGAAATGTTACAGGGAAGATTTCAGTTGAAAGTTATACTAACCAAGGGATAAAAAAAGTAAAGATACTGTGAATCTGGGGATCACAGTCAGAAGTGTTCTTTCACAGTTTTCTCTCAGCTGCAAACTACCTTTGGCAATTTGGCTTTTGCTATCATTTATGGGGGGTTGTTTGGTTTGGTTTGGGGTTTTTTTTGTTTTTTTTTTGGGTTTTTTTTTTNGCCCCTTGGTGGACAAAAACGAGGCTGAGGCTCTGTTGGAAGATGCCACCCGGTTTATTGGAAAAGAAAAGAAGCAAGGAAGAGAAGGGCCTGGGCTAGTCCCAAGCCTCTGCTCGGCAAGCTGGAAGATTGTTACAGTGTGTCCAAGCCCTCAGAGACACGCTGGCTTGCTCCCTCAGCTCCTGCTGATGCGAGAGAGAATCCCGTGGTGGTCTAGACCTCCCTTTTTATAACTTCCCTCCAGTCCTCAATTGGTCCTTTTTGGATCCTCTCTGTGGTTGGTCCCTTCTCTTGGCGTTGATTTGTCCTTGTTAACAGCGTGTTCTTGACCAGTCATTCTTCCAGGGCGTCGAATGATTGGTCGACACCTCCTCCTATCAGGGCTTGAGGACATGAGGTCATTCAAGTTGACATCCCTTCTAAACTTTTTTTCTTCTACCCTTGCTGTTTGCCTTCTTAATTCACCTTATCTGCAAAACTTCTCAACACTTGCTGGATGGAAAACCCAATTACAATAACTGTATCATGAAGACAACTAAAAACACACATTTACAAACTTTAAACTTAAAACCACTGAACCACAGAACCAGTGAAACCAAATTACAACAATCATTAACAAGAACAGTGACCCCCAATTTTATTTACAACACATCTGTAAAAATTGATTATGCGAGTGACCAGACTTCAATCTGAAGATTCATAAGAATGTTTCTTTATGAGACATCTCTGACAGAGATGGTGCTGGTAATGACTTATTCAGAGGCTCATAAGGGTGTTTTATGTTTGTTTGATTTTCCATTTTTAACGGAAAGATTGCAAAGAAGAGCAGTGATGAAGGTTACCATTTGCTGTGAGAAACAAAACAGACTATAAAAGCATTATATCACACAGGGGAAATAAAACTACATGAGAGACATGTACACCATTACATAGAAATTACTAAGGGAATTGTCTGAAAATTGCTCGTAAAGCACATTTGGATCATCCCATACTTCATTTTTACACCCTGATAGACAAGCAGGAGGATCATATTTGATCATACAAACCAGAAAGCAATTATTGCTTTCAGAACTAATTATAAGTATTTACTTTTCCACGCCACCCTTTCATAAGACTTTATCTGCTTATTTTTCTGTCCCATTTCGGAATTATTAGCATGTACTGAAGACTACAATCTGAAGACTAACAAAGATGTAATAATAACATATTGCATTTCATAAAAGGCAAATTATAGGTGGAAATAATAATGAAAGATTATAGGCACTGCATTGATCAATATATTAAATATAAGCTGAGAAAAGTTGAATTAGTTGGGGTGAAACTTGAAAACAGGATACTACTGGTTATATTGGTATGATTACCTGACATGATATGATTTCAATGCCATTTTTTAGCAGGGCATTACACAAAGTGAGCCACGTTAAAAAGACATTTCAGAACACTATATTTGTTTCCAAAAAAAACCCAAATTCCTTTAAATAATACACTGTTATGAAATATTCCCTTCCTTCTTCTGTTGGAGACAATGATCTAGACTTCAGTCTTCCTGCTGTCATTAACTCATACAGCTTTGAAATAGGTACACATGCATGTAAGAGTTCTGAGGGAGCCACAGCTCCTTCTGAATCCAAATTTTCAATACAGTGTTTTATCTGCAAATAAGGGACATTAAGACTTTATATACAACACTTTTGTATGTTAAGTTACAGGGAAGTTACTGTACTGCTGCTGTGAGATTTTAATAGAACTCTTGAAATCAAGGTGTAAGATAAGCAGAAACTGACATATTGCACTATGTTAGGGGAAGGGAAAATTAAATTCCTGTTACCCAGCCAAAACTCACTTAAAAAAGCATCTAAGTATTTAAAGATTAGGTTCTCCACAGGACTAAAAACTTCAGGTTCATTTGCATTTGTATTTGCACAGCCAACACATCCCGTTATAGAAATGGTAAATATTAGCCTTTTTTTCAGATCATGCCTGCAGAGCTACTGATATTGTTTTACCAGTGTGTTAGAAATAATGGATGAAAAAGTGTNAAAAAAAAAACCAAAACAATAAAATCCACAACATAAGTACATCTGCAAACTTCATAGACCACCAGTAAATTTTACTCTCTATTAAAACACTGAAAATTTATCAACAAAAAAAAATTTCAGAATAAAATTAACAATAAGATTTAGAGATAATTTATAATGCTCAATAATAGCATCTGATGTAGGGAAATTTTTCCGAAATATTTAAATATTCCACTTGGATATAGAGAAGCAATTTTACTTCTGATATTCAAAGCCAGACAAGGTTTAAAAGGAAAGACAGTATAAAAACAAACACACCACGAGCAACAAACAGTACAGTGATGGGGGGACAGGCACTGAGTTGATCCTTTTCCTTTCAGTTTTGCATTTATTTATTAATGATATGCCAAAATAAAATATCAGTAACATTTTTCTGCCACAATGTTATTGCTGCTTCTTGCTTTACTAAAATCCAGGCCTCAGTATGCAACAATACCTGATTCTGCCATCATCTGCCATCTGCTGCCTTGAGCAACTGACAATATTGCTTTGCTTAAAACTGCTCTGTTCCTGCCTATTGTGGCAGAAATCTCTCTGCTGCATAGAATTTCAAGAAAGCTTGTTCTGACTTCCTGGCTTTTAATAAAAAAGGAGAGTAGAATTCTGTTTTGTATCACAGAAAATTTGATAAACAATCTTTAACTTTCAAATAAAATAGTTGTTTTCCACATTATGTATGCTGCTGTAGAGTAATAAATTCCAGCATAGGCTGGAATGTCAAGAAACTGTTCCGACTTAAGCTGCTCCAGCAGTTCAGAATCGAACAATGCTAAGATCAAATATTCCTTTCCCCAATGCTTAGTGAAAGCTTAGAAGAAATTATGAAAATAGGATTAAAACCTGAAAATTTGTTAGCTTAGTTCTATAAAGGTTTTCACTTTATTTCCTTCAAGGCTTTCTTCGTAAGTTCCCTTGTAAACAACATACTAAAGTGGTGTCCTGGTTCGGGCCAGCCCAGAGTTAAGTTTTGCAGTAGCTAGAAGGGGCCACAGCCAGGACTCACAGGTTATTTTATGTCACCTCACATAATTGTTGGGGCAAGTGGAAGGGAGTCTCTTGTGGAGAGAAGGGGTTCCTTCCCGTCAAGTGTGGCACCGGCTCCGAACGGAGGGAATGGTTAGGACGTGCCAGTTTCGAGCCAGAGGGAGCAGCCAGTTCTGAGCTGGAGGGAGTGGTCAGAGTAGCCTGGGTCAAGCTCTGTGGTAAACACTTTTTCACATGAATCACTCTCTTTCTGTACTCTTTTCTTATTGCTATTGTTGCTGTTGCTGTTCATTTTGTTATCTCATTGACGTCTCCAGTAAATTGTTTCTATCTCAATCCATGATCTTTGCGTTTTGTGCCTCCACTTCTCCAGCCGACCAGTGGGGGAGGGCAAGCGGGTAGCAAGCAAGCGGCACATGGTTTGTAGAGTCTCAGGAGGAGCACTTAACTGGGGAGTACCCTTCTTAACCTGACAAATGAGTTTTGGTTGAGATTTTTTTGTTAGGTTTTTGGGGGGGAATGTGGAGGGCGGGGAGGGGGATGTTTGTTTTTAATGTATTGCATATTCTTTAAAGTATATATTATCCTTGAGGCTTTAAGTAGGAAAAAATTAAACACACTATCTTCCCTGCTACTTAGCCACAGGGGTCGCTCTATGCCTCGCCTCATGTTCATAACTTCCTGGTGTTGTCAGATATATCTTGCTTCACCAGTTATTCAAGTAACTTACAGATAGTTTGTTTCATCTCTAGCATCATAAGAACATCTGTCACATTATGCTGCACAGAAGTCAACACTGGCTTTGCTTCTAAAACTTGAAGTTCTCTGGCAAATTTTGTAGCAATTATAGGCTGCTTATACCTCAGTAAAATCCAATTTTATTTAAATCTCTTAAAGAATTATCATAAAGAGGATGTATTTAGAAGCTAAACAAAGTGATGCACTAATGATTCTAATTAAATATATTAAATAATCCTGTTTTTTATATCTGGAAAGACTTCGAAGGAATGTTGCATCTAAAACTCTATCGCTCCAATACAGTTTGGTACAGATTATTTCAGCTATCATTTTCTGTCATCTGAAGGTGCCAGATAACCTTTTAATAGAAAAGATGAATATTAAATGCACTAGTCATGTATATTGCAGCAGTGTTATGTTTGGAAAAAAGTGGAGGGCAGAGGGTTGCAGAAATCTCACAGCATATTTACATTCAGTTATAATATGCTGCACTGTGCTTTCACAATCTGCAGAGTTTGTTAGTGTGACAGTAAGCATATGCCAGTTCTCTCAACCTTTAAGAAGAAATGGGTTTTGTTTGCAGTAAAATAAAGAAACCCTCAAGTCAGTGATTATCATTATATTCTATTCTAAGTTTTAACTGTTCTCTTATTTTATACTCTGTGACATGTGGAAGAAAGTTCAGATAATTTTAGACTGGTGTAGAAATAATGAAAAAGATTTCATAATGCATATCAGAGTCAGAAAACTGTCATGCTGATGTCTAAGATCTACTCATATCTGTAGCCAGTCCACTGTCTGTGTATATTGCTTAAATATTAAACCAAGTGATCAGTCGCTAGAGGGCATCAAATCTGTGCCCTAAGAAATGATGAAAGAAAAGCTGCAGATGTTTTAATAGAACAAAGAGAATTTACATCTCTTATGCCAAGTGCTGTTTGCAAATCATAAACTAATTAATGTGTATTTTTAAAGTCACTTTATGGTAGTTACTACCCACCTCATAAAAAGAAAAAAAATAAAAAGAGAACACCTCCCCATGACACCAAATAATATCAAAGATCTGTCTTTCAGACTCTAGAGGAAGACTTATGTAGAACTAGTAGGTGGAAACATAGAGTATTCATCAAGTTTACCTTCAAGTCAAGGTAACTATGGAAGAGAAAAAAAAAGAGCAAATAAGAAATGGGCAGAGTAACACATACTTTGCACATCTCCTTTGTTTAGTGTCTTCTAAATATAGGTTTCTTTTCAAAGGCACTAAACCTACTTTTACAGTACCTTCTAACTGTGTATGCTCATCTGTCACACACATACTTTTAGGTCCATTCTTTATTCACTGTCAGATGTCTTCTGCATTCTAGGATGTACCTCTCTTCTGGAACTGGACATCCATTCATGTACTACTTTTATGTATTTTCAGGGGTCTTAGTAGCTAAGAAAAAATTGCCAATGAGGTCATAACATTTTATTGCATATAATAAGGAAAACTCTCAAATATGGAATAACTGTTGGGTTGTATGTAATGAGGTTTTTGCAAGGTAGCATCATATTTACGCCCAGCTGGTGACTAGCACCACACAACTGCTTGCTCACTTTGCTCCAATGGGATGGGGAAGAGTAAAAATGAGAAAGCACATTAATTAAGATGAAGACAGTTTAACAGGTAAAGCAAAAGTGTACACTCAAGGAAAGCAAAACAAGAAATTCATTGATGGGCAGGCAAGTGTTCAGCCACTCCTGAGAGAGCAAGGCTCCATGACATGTAATGCTGACTTGGGAAGACAAACATCATAATGCTAAATGTCCACCCCCTTCCTTCTTCTTCTTCCCCTGCTTTACATGCTGAACATGATGCCATGTGTTATGTAATGTTTCTTTGGGCAGTGGGAGTCAGATTTTCCAACTGTGTCCCTTCCCAGCTTCTTGTGCAACCCAGGCTCCTCACTGGTGTGGAGGTACGAGAAGCAGAAAAGGTGTTGAATCTGTGCAAGCAGTGCTCAGTAGTAATGAAAAAAATCCCTGTTTTATTGACAGTTGCCAGCACTAACCCAAAACATAGCCTCATACTTCCTTCTGTGAAAAAAAATTATCTGTCTACCACCCAAACCAAAACCAGCACCGATAGATATAAATCAGAGAGATGAATACCACAGGTAAATTTGATATGATTTAAAATCTGACAGATTTTAATAAACAAATATTAGCTATTTAAAAATAAAATTAAGTAATTCCTATACCCTTAAAAATTTTAGCAAAATTAAGGTAACATCAATCATATTGATTTGATACTGCATGTTAGTTCACTAGATCCATAGTTAGCTAGACAGCTTCTCATTTATGAAATGTTCTGGTAGTTGTTTACCTGCCATATAGAATTTTGATGTTGTAGGGGATCTCCACCCAAATGAGTATTTTGATTTGAAGTTTCAAGACATAAAAGTATCAAAAGATTTTCTGCATCAAGAACAGTTCAAGATTCTCAAAACCTACCAAGAAATCATTAACACCAAACAGAACTGTCATGGGTTTATTTATTAAATTTTGATTTCTGGTTAGGGAACTAAGAATGTTATGGTTTTACATTGGCTAAGGATTAGTGTACTTATGAAAATATAAATTTTTTAATTTTTGTTGTGAGATAAGATTAAAAAAGGAGTATAATTACGTCAATTTAAAGTATAGAGAAGAAATTTTATTAACTAATATTAAAAAGAAAGAAAAAAAATAGAAATTAGAAGGAAATTTTTAAAATATCCA
>VXBU01006847.1:0-21148 GCA_013400315.1 Bombycilla garrulus | reverse complement strand
TGTTTTAAAAAGGTCTACCTGGGCAAGAAGCAGTTAAAATTTCATTTTCTGGGACTTGTTCGGCTCTTCTGATAAGATGTTCTTGAGCCGTGGCTGGCAGAAACAGGAGATTCTCCACGCCAGGAAGGGGGGAAAATTCTTCTGCCAGCCTGGGGCTAGCCCGTCCCGACATTCCCTCTGGAGGGGGCTCTCCCAGCACGGCCTGGCCCGACCCGGCCCAGCACAACCCAACCTCTCCCACAGGATATGGGGGGGAAACTGGGCCGGGGCATCGCTTTTCTTTTCTATTTTTTTTACTCCCTGCCAGGACAGTTCCCTCGGAAGGGGCCCCAGGCACAGCCCAGCCCAGCCCAGCCTCCCCATCTCATAGGCTTCTGTGGCCGTGGGGGGGGGAAGCTGTGCCGAAGCTGCCCACATGTCTTTACCTTCTTAAGGCTGGAAATAAAAGAGAGTGATTCCCGCGCAGTCTTGTGAAAATGTATATTCCATTGAGATGAATTTCACTTTTGATTGGCTTATTTCCTTGTCTGTCTTTAATTCTGGCCCACCATTGGTGTTGAAGTGGGCTCATGGGAAATCTACAGGCACACCTCACTTCTTGGGGTGTCTATTTTCCTGCCCACCAAAATGTCAATTAATTTCAAACCAGCACAAGAACAAAAGAAAATAACTATAAAATCTCCCAGGCAATATAAAATCCTTGAATAGAAGAAAATGTAGCAAAACAGATTGTATAACTATTTCCTATTCTGAAATCTTTGGGAGAAGGCAGTACATAGATGAGACAAGAGATGTAATTATAGAAAACTCCTAGTTAGTAAAAGGTGACTTTGATACTTATGAAGCACAACCCACCTCTCAAGACTTCCTTCTTGTACCACATCTCTTAACTGTCAATGGAACACAGGTATTTCAGAAAATCTTAAGGGAGACTATTATTCCTAGAAGTTTTAAGAAATTATTATCCAGAAGAGAATAGATAAGTGAAATCTGTTTCTGTTACACTATTGCAATTGCTATGTTTCTTTCTCCCTTACTAAGGCACCTACAAGGCCACGACTTTGAAATAAACTTTTATTACATTAAATCAAGCAATACCGTAAGGGATTGATTTTTTTTTTCTTACTGCTGTTTTAAGTGTAAATATGAGATGGTATAAAAATGCCGTGTTTTGTGTTACAACTGTTGTAGCATTTTTTACCTGTCAGTGACATCCTCCTCAAATAGATCACAGGTGCTTATCACAAAATAATCCATAGTCTTTCCCCTTATCTTTTCATATAGAATTCTATCATTCACTTAGTTTCTAAGTAGATTTTGCTAAAAGATTCTCCGAAAGCCTATAACAGTATAAGCTTTTTACTATTTAACACTGATAAGAGTAAATATTAGACGTAAAGAATGAATTCTTTATTTAAAACTTAGAAAATGAGATAGAAATACATCTTAGAAGATTTCATAATATTCCACTTGTATATATAGTAATAAGAAAACATCATATAACAGAGAAAATGATTACTGTAATCTAAAGCAATTCCTCATGATAGATTGCTTTATCACTTCTGTTTCTGACTTTTCCGTTTGAAGCTATGTCTCCTCATACAGCAGAATAACATACAGAATACTTCTCAAATTAAAAAAAACAAAGGTAAGCCCTAAATTCCAGCATCAGTATTTAGTTGTGTAAGTGAAATTTCTCTATTTTTCCAAAGATAACCTTTTTAGACTGTTGCATATAAAAATGCCCTACTTCTATAAGTACAGTGAGTTCAGTGAATGGTAAATTGATTATCAGATTGAAATTCCAAGTGTTTTGAGCTGTTAAATACTTATTTTGGCATTATGATATTTTCTTCTATCTTCCTCTGTAAACAGTAGCATACAAACTATCTAATATTATATCATGCTCAGAATTTCAATATGAATAGGAAGAAAACCTCTCAAAGATAGACTGAATCAATTATTAAAACAAATTATCTGGGTATCTTGTTAATATCCAGAGTTAAATATTACTGTATATTTTTCTCTAAATACCAAAATCTAGATAGAGAATTTCAAGGTAACAGAACTGTACTGTAAATGAGACCAGTCCTTGAGACTAACGGAAGAAGACACAGCTAAAAGTGTGGTCACCCTCACTAAATGGCCATTCACATTTTTGCTGAGTCTATCTAGCTCTACTAATTATTTTGTAGACACTTAAACACTTATCCTGGAATTAGCCCAGGGATTCCTATTGCTGAAATCAACACCAATCACCACAAAGTTATACTGACCTTTTCACCTCAGGTGTGGGTAGACAAGTTCATACAACATCAAAAATTTTGAGCCTTAGTCTGAGAAAAATCTTTAATATTTCTTAATAGAAGCTGATTGATTCTATGTTACTGGTTATTAAGATATAGCAGTGTGGCAGCATGATTTAGTAATTGCCAGTAAAGAAAACAATGGGAAAAGGTTATTGTTCTTACAGGTGATGACAAGCTGCATTTATTTATTCATGTGTTGTCTCCTAATGTGATCCTGCCATTAGTACCCTAAAAATGAGCAAAAAAAAAAAACCATCCAAAAATAAGTAAGCAAACTAGTGCAGAGCAGTTACTGAAATACCGTATTTGTTCAGAGAAACACAGTATTTATACTTCTCTGGGTATAAATTCAAGCTCGGAATTGAGGTGGATTTTAGAAGCCTTTTTTTCCAAAAAATTTCTTTCTGTATTTTATCTTATTTTCCCTCAAAAATCAACATCTTCATCTTCTAATGTTTACATTTGTTCATTTTTGCAGCATATTTTGCTTCATTTCTTTGGGTATTTTTTGTTTCTACAAACATTATTATATAATTTTTTTTTGTGTGACTCATGAAACTACACTTGTGAACTCAAAGACCTTTTCAGTTAAGTTCCTTATATTAGCTATTAAGGATGTCAGGGGCGTGTGAGATTCAAAGTCCTTCCTTGCACTTGAAATTGTGAGGCTGATAGACATAAGATAAAGTGCAAATGTTTTTCATTAGTCAAAAGGCAACTCAGGAGCTGCAGTACTACTTAATTTTTTTAGTTCATATTTAGTGCCCCTGATACCATCCAGCAGGGTATGGCCAGAAAAGTGTAAAAAAAATCAGATAAAAGTAGGGTTAACTCCACTGCCAAGAATAATATTATTTCAAAGAATACAAAACAATATTTCAAATAAAATAATTTTTCATGTTTGTTGGCTAGCCTGTTGGTAAATAAAGTCCAGAACAGAGACACATAGTTTTCAGTTTAGGGTATTGCAATATATAGCAGGAAATCTACCTATGTACCTTATGCAGCCATAAGAGAGAACAAAAACACAGCAAACAATGACACCTAACTACCATGTGTGAACACTTGATGGTTTAATTAACATGTAAGTGCTACAGTTAATTTCTATAGTCTCATAATAAAAATTGACAAAGAAATTATATATTTGCAAACAAAGTGAGAAATTTGACTGATTTTGATCTGTTAAGTTCTATTTCCAGCTTTAAAAGGTCTCCCCATACATGTTTATGATTTACATTGTTCATGTTTAGGATTAATGCATTAATTATTTAGAGGAAAATTTTAGGCAAAAAACCCAAGCAAACAAACCAACTGAAACCAACATCATTCCTTAGCATTATTTCAGTTATCCGCATGTTAGATAAGGACTGATTATACTTCAATCCCTAACCAATGAAAATAAAATCTTGGTTGTTCTCTATCATAAAATAGATATTCAATTCAATATTCAATAGTTCTCACAGTAATTTACTTTCTCAACCCTCATATAGATTTACCTCAACCCTCCAACAGATTTTCCTTGCAGTGTTGGACATATGGTCACAATGTTCTAACTTGCTTATGAACATACTACTTTGCAGAACACATTATGTTGCAGTCACTGAACCCTTAGCAAGGCCTCCATGGAGAGAAAATGCATAGTCATGCTTGCTAAGACCCTCTGTTATCTCCCTGTAACACTATTGGCTACATTCCAGAAGCCCCAAGGCTACAGGTTTTCTCACCCTGACCCCAAACTCATTGGCTAGTTCTCCCAATCCTACCTAACCCTGTAAAAACCCCTACCTCTGCCCAGTTCGGGAGAAGATGCCGTCCCTGGACCCCTTCACGGAGCTCCCAATAAAGACTTTGTGGAATGCTCTACTCGGCTCTTCTCATCTCTTCACCCCTGAGCTAGCAAGCGGCTACCAGGCAGGCTAAGAGCTAGAAATCACTAATAGCTGAATATCACTAAGAGCTGAACCGCCTGAAAGCCTCAGGCCGAGCTTGCCAGGTTAGCCCTGCGGCTAGGGCGTCTGCTGGAGATCTCCAGGACAAGGGCCGTTCCCGAGACCGGGACCTCGCTGTCTGGGCTATCAGCGGCAGCAGGGGGTCTTTGCCCCCTGTCACCCAACCGCTTTACAATAAAACCAGTTGCAAAAACTGAAAAAGAGCAGACAGAATTTTTAATTCTATTGATGTATAATAAAGAGAGAGAAGATTAAAAATGCAAATTATTTAAATGTTCATTTTGTTTGTCACTGAGTGGAACCGTAAGGAAACTGAATTGTGTTCTATTAAATCATGCAGTTATAAGAAGAATCCTAAGAGGAAAAGAAACTGTAGTAGTATACAGATATTTTATCAGCAAAATATAGGGATTATAGCTTTATTATCTGTATTCAGTCTCATGCCTCAATTTAAGTAACACACTTAAACTGACTGGGAATTTTGAGCTGACATTAGATTTGATCAGCATCGAAGTCATAGAGATCTCTCTGACTCTAAAATTTCAAAAAAAACTAAACCAAAAGTGTATTAGCTGTGCTTGATTTCACTTAGGTTGAAATATAAAAAAACACCCAACAAAACAAACAAAGAAAAAAATGTTGCAGTTGATTCAGAATATATTTCGTCATATGTGGGGGGTTGGGGTGTTAGTTTTTTCTTTTTCTTTTTTTTTCATCCTCATTAGTTATGGAATTTTTTGTCCCATTTGTTGCGGGGGAACCTGATGGCCGATGCTTAAGTGTATTTGCAAGACAAAGGCTTGCCGGGCCGGGAAGGGAGACTAGGGAGGACACAGTTCAGTGCTGGGTTTTGCTTGGAAGAGGACAGGCCGGGTTCTTTTGCCTGCTGCTGCTGCTTTCGGCTTGCCCCGCTGGGACCCATCTGATCCATCCCTGCACCAGGACTCCTGCGTTCCACCTTGGAGCTTCTTCCGTTCTCCTCAGAGCAGCCCATCTGGAGCCATCTACAACTACAGACTGCCTACGGGGTTTGTGAAGCAAGGTTTTCCCCATCCCTCTTGCCGGCTCTGCCGCGGGGTGGGGGTGTCCCTGACCTTTTCTTTTCTGNGGGGGGGTCCTGAGGGAGGGTTCTGCCTTCCCTAACAGATACCTGTCTTCAACCCAAGACATCATAGAAGGTGGCTCCTAGATATGGCCGTTTTTTTCCCCAGTTTTCAATGCATCCATTTGTCAGCAGGTATTTAAACTTTAATGCTTCATTCTAAATCCAAAGTCCCCTATGCATTGTTGTGACATTGGCAGTTCAGGATAGAGCAGTTTGTGCAAAATGCCTGTCATTGTCACAATTTTTACTATTGATATATATGGATTTTGTGAAGAGCAAAAAGCATACTGTGTGTTTGATAATATACGCTTTTTAGAGTGTTGTAAAACTCTTTAATATTTAGTTATCAAGTAAATCCATTTCAATGACAATGAATGCACTGGTGCATCAGCAGTATAAACTCCACAGGAGACATGCCAAAAGGAAATTAAGCCCCACAGAGCAAAATTGGAAGGGATTGTCCTTTCAGACTTCTTTGAAGAAAGTGATCTGTCATTAAAAATTCACTAGTAGCAGTAAAACATTAAAAACATCATTACACATTTTGAAGATTCAGAAGATGAGAATATGAGAATTCTTAGTGAAGTGAATGGCATCCAAGAGAAAGCTGACCAGGAAAAATTAAGACATGCTAATTTCTTTCCTGAGGTTGCTTGCAGTAGATTCAATAAGACTGTATTTTCATGTCAACTTTTAAAAAGGTTTTGAGGGTTAAAACCAAGGGGAAATATCTCCTTCATTACTACATGTAAGAATACTTTCACCTATTTTGGTGCTTATCTTACCCCTAATAATTTTTTATTCTAATTTCTCAAGGAAATAGACTAGTATCATCTTTAGAGAGCTGTTGCAGTAAGTTTTTGCTGTTTTAATGGTTTCAGGTTTTTTTATGGTTTGTAACGTTATGTATAAATGTGTATAAATATATGTATATCTTTCTACAGTACAGTGTATTTCCTTGCCAGGGAGTGGGAATGTGTGTACAGACAGACAGATATGTCTGATTATGTCCCACAATAAAAATATGTTGCTTAGTGTGTAAATGATAATCACTTCACATATGTTATTGACTCAACTTTTTTATCTGGATGTCTATTTATAGACATTGGACCTGCTTCTATTCTTATAAGTTTATTGTTTCGAAAGAACAGTGACACGACCACTGGAGCTCGGGCTAGCTCAGAGAAGCACACTTGGTGCCGCACCAGCTGTGGGGAACTGCCTCAGTGTGGGGTGCACTGAAGGCAGAACCTTTTAAGCCACTTGCTCAACAGTTGTAGAGTCTCTCCCCAGCGTCAGGAATCGGATAAAGGAGAAGGAGGAGGTCCCCTGCTGCAGGGTTTCAACAACACCATTTTATTAAACTTGGAGGCCCACAGCAGGAGAAGCCCCAAGCACCTCTGTGCACGGGATTAAATACGACCAAAAACCAACAGGAGGACACAAACAGGTGACCAGTTGGGAATTACTGGGGGAGGAATGAGGGGATTTTTTTTATAACTCTAGGGCCAATTGGGGTAAGGGGGAGAAAGGGGGAGGTCACATGGACCAACAATTAAATATTTTATTAATATACTTTGCATCTATTGTAGATAATGACCCCAGGAGAGCACAGAATCAAATTTTCTGGATTCTGATCAGTCAACTTTGGTTCCCTGAATGTTTGATACTGGAATAATGGTTTTTTTATGAGACACTTTTGACTGCTGAGACCTTGTTAGCAGAAGTTTACATACTCTAGGAGAGGAGTCTAGAGAGCATTCCAGAGACTAAGAACACTACTTGAGAGTCTAAGAGCTTTTAGAGACTGTAGAAGGTGTCAGATGAGTCTCTGGTTCACCAGAAAACCTAGATTTTTATCTCGAAAGCCAGAATGTCTCCATCCCTGAATGTTTTGTTTTCATTTGAAAAACTGTAGGTTCATTTTCTGTTTCTTATACTGCAGTTTTTCATGATTTTTAGACTGTCCTTCAACTAGCCTTTTATGTTGTACATGAAATTCAGAATCCCTGTTACAAAGAAGTGACCTGAGCCTGAACTGAAGTCAGAACTTCTGATTTCATAGCTTGGAAGTTTGGTCTTGTAGTAGAAAAAAGACTTTCACATTCTTCAGTGTCTCATTGTTACATGTATTTATTTACCACCTTCAGATCTGATATGACACTTTCTGAAATGAAGGTGAGACAGTATATTAGGCTTAGAACCTACTGATCTGTACAAAGTCCTCTATCCCCTGCCTTGTCAGATAGTCTCTTGTCAGAATCATCTCCAGCACGACACGGGGCTCTCTGGCAGGCACAAATACTCCTTGCTGTCCTCACACAGGAGCACCAGATGTCGGAGTCACCAACCCTTGCACAGTGGGCACACACAGTCTTTGCTGCCCAGCATGGGGATCCCCTTTACCGGGAATCCCCTGAGGAAAGTCTGTGCCAGGGTCAGGAACCAGGAATGAGACAAGAAGGAGTCGCTGGCTTCAATCTTCAGTTGTTTATTATTTCTTTATCTCAGTTCAGAGCCTTAGGTGACAACAGGCTCAGCACACCTCAAAGCCATGTACCAGAAAGAGCCAAAATGGACGATTCTAAGGATTTTTATACAGATACCTTATCCAATTGTGTTCCACAACGTACCTAACACGTACTATATTTTTATTTTTCTACCGATTCCTAATTATTCTTCAGTCACGTTACATCCAGAATCTACTTTTTCACCCTGTGATATTCTACAATATCATCTACTATATACATGAACAGAACTCAACTTCTCACAAAGTCCTGGAAGCTTTTTCCATGGCCAAAGACTAAAAGCTGTGCTCTCCTGAGAAACAAAACCTCTCAGGACAGGCACAGGAGATATTCCTGTGTCCTGGATTCCCACAGTCTCTGTCTCCCACATCTTGCTAGATGAATTCCAAATCCTACATGAAAAGAAACATTCAGCCTATGGGTCATTCCCACTCCCCACGGAGCTGAGATTGCTGCAGTTTTTCATGCTGAGCCTGAACTGCAGGGGCAATCTGTGCCCACAAATAACAGCATAGTTTTTTGGGCATGGTTCTGTTCCTTTCTGCAGAAAGACAAGCTCTGCATGATAAAGCAGTGTGGAAGCTCTCAGAAAAAAAATGCACAAAACAGAGTAACAAAATAATAATTAAAAACCTCTTTGTCTTTTGGTAGAAAAAGGACTGTTGCACCTATTAGTGATATCAAGACAATAAAATGTAATTACATAATTTTTCAGATATATGTTTATTAGGTTATTTTATTATCTGCATTACAGACTATGCAATATGACAGGTGCACAGATTTCTAATGTTAAAGATTAAAATATGCTAAAACAGAATGTCATAGAAATTAAAGATTACAGCAACTAGAGACTGGTAACAGCAAATAAATATCCACAAAAAGATACCAGAAATCCTATTTCAAGCAATTGGATTCCCAGCTCTTAACTGTTTCGGGTTTTACTGACAGTTTGTAGTAATAGGTCCTTTGATGTTAGTCACCTGAACACTTCTGTAATTTCTCAGAGGATGCAACTACAAGGAAAATTATCTAGACAAGTAAAACAATTATCTTTATGGTCTGTGTAAAAAAATGTAATTCCAGAAAATAATATATGAGAATCTTTTCTATCATTATTTATTTAACAGAGTACATTTTTAAGATCTTTAACAGTCCCCAGGTTATAAAACACCATTGATTACGAGACACCTTTTGTGTGACTCTTCTAGATAAGTCAAGAACAAGGCTAAAAATATTAAATGAATCATCTTTTCATGTATAATTTATAATCAAGTAGATTGCAAATCAAAAAAGTAATTGACTAGCTAATTCATTATTAATTGAAAATTAATTGAAGGTTTTGAAAGTAGACAATGTGAAAGTAGACAATGTGAGAAATTTTCAGTAAGTCCTATAAAACAAAGAACATAGATTTTAAAGAGCTGTATTAAAAAAAGACAAATTAATCTGCATTCATACGTAAATGTCAGATTATTAAAGGCCTCTATACATCTTTCTCTTTGTTTCTTTCCTGAGCAGTCTTTCTAGTATCTGACAGAAAACCTTCTGCTACTTTGAAGCACAGTATGTCTCTTTCAAATAATAGAGAAGTAGGAACAACCAAAATTTATAATTCTTACAAAGTGGTAAATTTTTATAAACTTCTTGCCACCATGCTGTAAAGATGATTTGAGGCTATGGAAGGTAGCTGTGTATTGAATTCTTTGTTCCTTGTCTTCTTTACTTGCACAAAAGAAAACAGATGAAACAAGACGAAAGTATTTGGAAAGACATCCACTGAAATTAAAAATGAGAACAGAATGTTTCTTCTTGCTTCTCTAAGAACAATATAAAATATTCTCTTTCCATGGCATCATTAGACATGTAGGATTACCTTTCTGGAAATTCTGGATAGATTTTTTTTGCATGGATTTAATTAGTTGTTATAATCCATTCATTGGTTCAACACTTTCACTGATGATATCAGGGCATCTAAAGTTCATGAATTTTAATAGTTCTAATAAATATGCAATGAAGTGACAACAGTCTGTTCTACTCTGGATCAAAGACACAGACTATCCTTCAAGTTCAGATTTAATTCTTGAGATTCTGTCTTTCTGAGATTTTCCTCTTCATGAAAGAAACAAAACAGAGGGTTGTTTTTGTTTGTTTTAACTTCGATAATATTTCTTGTTTTGAATATCCCTGAATGCTTAGTTTTCATTTGCAAAACATTAGGTTCAGATGATTCTTAGTTACCTGATTTTTTTCAATTTGTGAAGAAACTTGCACTAAACAGACCCCAAAGAAAGGATCAGTCATAATTTTTGTTATTGTTGTTACCACATTGTAAGCACTTTTCTCCAGCTCCTCAGGAGAAATTAAAATCTTAGAGCACAGTTTGAGAAATCAGTATTTTTTCTCAGGGAAGAAAAAATATATCACCAACAGAAATTTTTCAACACTTTAATTGAGGAGACTTGTGTTCAGACAGGAATTAGAAATGGTCTCTAATTCCATTCCTACTGCTTGCCTTCTGTTTGACCCTGTGTGTGTGTAACATGGAAGCCTAAACTGCTGTGAAAAATTGTTCTTAAAAAGATCACACTGACACTTAGAAACTAAATTGTAGATAATCTTTGTAAGAAAATGGTATTTAAAGTAGTGTTGCACTTTTGTTCTGTTGAAAAGGAACAAGCTTTTCAAAGACAAAAAAACATGGATTTGCTTCTTCATAAAATGTAAAGCATGAATTTTTATAAATGGAGGTAGAGGTCAAAATATAGATTTAATAGAAAAAAAGCTTCACAGTGGAAGTCTGATACTGTATTTTGTTTAGCAGAACAGGTTCAGAAGAAACTACAGATTTAACACCTGTATCATCTTCACTTTATTTTTCTTCATACTTCACGAAAGTGAACATAAATCCTTTCAGCTTTGTAAATGATTTTTCTTTTTTATTGTTGTTTTCCTTTGCAGAAACTAAAAGGATTATCACAGAATTAGAGCAAGAATAGGTGCAAATAAAAAATACAAAATTAAAATAAGATATAGCTAAAATTGTGAATAGAAAGTATACTGTTGAGATATTACTGAAAAACTGTCCAAAACCTCTTAAGACCAATGCATTAAAAGGTAGGCATTCCTTATTACATAACCAGTTGTACAATGGTATATCTTCACCAAAATCATGCTGGGAAAGTATAGGAAAAGCTGAAGGTCCCTCTGTTAATACAGGGTTAAATGTTTCTAAAAATCATGGGATATCTGGGGAGAATGTTAGGCCTCAAAGAAGGCCCTGGGAGTGTTAGGCTTGTTAGGTCAAGGTGAAACTGCACCTGTTTAATCTCATGATTGTTGCCTGCACCTGTGTAACCACTTAGTGACTATGATAAATGAAATTATTGTTAAATGACTATAATTTGTGGGGAGAATCATATTCAGGGGGTTTAAATGAAAATCACCAGAATCCATGGTTGAATTGAATGAGTAGATATAATAGAACAATCTAAGTTTAATAATTAACATAGAGATAACAATGGAGGATAGATGTTGCATTGCACCTCCTACAGGCAGACTGCCCAGACCAAGAAGAAAGGTGAAGCTGTCCTTGTCCCCCATAAAAGGTAAAGGAGCCCAAGCATTCTTTCCCAATATGGAAATGTTCTGAACCAGGACACTTCATTGGACTGCCTGGACATCACCCCACCCCTAGAGCTGCCTGGATTGGACGAGTGCCAGAGCCCTGCCTAAGCCATAAAAAGCAATGAATAGAGGAACCTCGTGGCATTTCAGGGCTGTTATAGCAGAGACATGGACCTGTGGTCTCTGGCATGGCTTTTTCTCAGTAGAGAGTTTGTTATTTTGGAAGTTATTAAACCTTTCTGTTTCCAACACTACCCGAGGTGTCTTTCCTGCTCATTTTAAGCCGCTGGGTATTTGTAAGACAAAAACCCAAATGGGGTTGGGAGCTCTGAGAGCTCATAACATCTGGTTCAAGGAGAAATCCCATCAGATAAAATGGCTCATCCCCAAACCCAATGCTGGAGTCAGATTTGGGCAAGCTGTCCCCTGACACCCAGAGCTCTCAATAAAAACACCTGCATATAATTTCTGTGATCGTGTGTCCCTGAACGCGAACACCTCAGGTGGTCTCTTGTGGTCCTAGATCCTAAAGTTATACCAGATCATTTGCTTCCCAAATATGGAGCTGAGTTGGCATCCCTAGGGTGGTTCATTGTTTTCATTATTTTCCAATGTTGAACATTATCCTACAAAATAAGCATTGTATGTTTCCATAGGCTAATCTTTCAGAACAAGCATTGTATTCTTCCCACCAGGTGAACAAATAATATTTTTATCTGGCTACAGAGAGACATGCTAGAAAAGGCAGAAGTGACATGTTTCACAGCCATCAGGTTCTCTTTCAAATGTGAAAAATCAAAAAATCTTTCAATGCTTCTACAGACCCACAAGAAATAACATATTTTTCCCCATTTAACTAATAGTGGATGTAGTTTAATTTTAGGATTAAGCATACTGAATTGTCACTTAGACACTTTAATAAGGAATACTTCAAGAAACCCAAAGAACTGAAGATGAGATATGCTTGGGTTTTTTTATTCCTACAGACAATGCTGGAAAAGCTAAGCCATTTTTTATGCCTGGCTAGAAGCTCTATTGTAAATGCTTGGACTTACAAGAGAAAAAGAGTGGTATTTACTCAGCTAAAAACATTTCCTTTAATTCTTTCTTAAAAGAATGGAGAGAGAACCAAGTTGTATAATTTATTTTCTTTTTTTCTAGATATTTTTCAAAAGTATGCTTAATAGGAGTATACTTTAGAACCTTTCTTCTTGCTTCTTTTAGAATATATATATGTGTGTGTGTGGGATATTCCTGATGCTTCCTTTACTTGAGATCAGAATATTTACCCTTTCCCAAGAAGGGAAGACTGATGTGACTGAACTAAGGACACCAATCCTAACCTTTTCCTATAGTCCCAGCAGATACATCTGGGTCATAATCATCATGAAGCACAAATAGCCGTCATCCCTTCTGTTGAAACTGAGCCATGAAGCTGAGTGTTTCCCAAACATTAATTTAGGAGATTCCTCTGAGTTCCTTTCATTTTGCATCAGTAAAAATGGAGAAACCCATAACAGGATTAAGGCCTGAAATAGTCTAGGTAAAAATGTTGATATTCTGGATCTTAGAAATCTGACAAACAGTATATCAGAAACTGTCATTTATTTTCCATGTGAGTTTTTTTAATAAATGAATACATAATATAGTGGGGAATATTCCGTGTTCTCAGAAAGGCAGGGTTGCTGTTATTCAAAGGAAGAATTTATAGAAGCATCAAGGCCAAACTTCAAGTGTTATTAAGAACAGTTTTTCAAAGTTTTCTTAGCTCTGTCATTGTATTCCCAGATGTACCAGCCTTCTAAAAGAAAGAAAAATGCAAGAAGAGTTTTGTTCCTTTGCTTTACATTATTTTTTTTTTCACATCAGCATATCATTCTGTGTATTACAGAATGACTCTATTACTGAATCTATTTTGACTTGATATTTTGCATTGATATCAGATTTGTATGACCCCTTTGAACAAGACATTCCGTTTCATCTTACATTTGAGTTGTAATGTTTTCTCCTTTCCTTCTTTTATCTTAAATTCCAAATTTCATACAATCAACTTTTTTTGTTGAGGAATGTAAATGACATGGAAACAGACCTACACGATAAACCCAAAAAATCCTAAAAATCATGTTTGAATACATAACTGGTTATCCTGAAATCATAGAAAATAAAAATATTTGAAATATAAAAGTGGTATTATTAATAGACAACACACATTTAGTGTTTAAATAAATGTTAAATATCTTTAAAAACAATATGCTGTCTTGGTTTTGAAGGACAGGTGACTGCCAAGGAAGGCAGGAGCTTCTCTTGGAATAGAAAATGTAACCCCCCCCTCCTCCAAATCATTATAATTTCTAAAATTATTAAAAGGGGCTCTCAGGCAAAGATATGATGATAGGAATAACAGTTCTTTAATATGTATAAACAAAATAAAGTAAAATAAAAACGAACAGACTACAACTTAATAGGAAAATTAGAACAAGATGCAGTATTAAACAAAAACAAAACCTGACAGTTAGAATACAACCTGACACCCTGTCAGTCAGGTTGTTGGTAGCAATCCAGTTTGAATGGTGGCTCCGGTAGTCCTCTTGGAGTGACAGATGGTTCTGTTGGAGCAGAGATCCTGTAGAAGGGTGGCGTTTTCCTCCAGTGGTCCAGTGGTGATGTTCAAGGGTCTGGTCCTTCCTCTGGGATTCCAGTGGGAGAGAAGGCTGCTCCTNAAACACTGCCCCTCCTAGTTTCAACAGTTCATGAAGGTGGACATAAAATACTGACCTTCTGGCATATTTTTACATTGTAACCTAGGACATATGCTTCCAGAATTAATTAATATATTTTGTAATTAAAAAAAATAAAATATTAAACTACAAATAATTAATGAAAACTCATTATTTTATATAATATTGTATTATATTCAACAAATTATATCTATTATATATATAATATTATAGCTAATATTATGTATTGGTTAGTGCAAATTATCACATAATATAATTTGATGTTTGTATCTACCTGTTGCCAGTGTGGTTCTATATTTTTGTAAGTATACTGTTATTTGCTTTCTGATTAAACATTTTCTCTTTAGGATCTTTCATAATTAGAAATATTCTCTGAGTTTACATACTTTCAGTCATCCCCAGACTAAACAACCCAAGCACCCACAGCTGCTCATCACAAGACATTTTCCAGACCCAGCTCCATTCCCTTCCTCTGGACTCATTCAGCCCCTCAGTGTCTTTTCTGGAGTGAAAGGTCCAGAACTGGATGCAAGATTTGAGGTGTGGCCTCCTCAGTGCTAAGGACAGGGGGACAGTCACTGCCCTGATCCTGCTGGCCACGCTACTCCTGATAGAGTCCAGAATGTCGTTGGCCTTTGAAGCCACCTGGACACATCACTGGGCCATATCCAGATGGCTGTTGACCATCAAGCCTAGGTCTGTTTTCTTTCTCTGCATTTGTATAGCAGAAACAGTATTCTTTTACAGAACTGCTGTGAAGATAAGCACAATGAAACAATGAAACACCGTGAAGATTTTTTATGCATACATAAGAGAAAAAACATGAAAATAAAAAAATATTGAACCAGGTCTTACTTTTGAACAAAGTATGACTTTTTGCTACTTTATTAGAAGGTAGGAGAAAAAGAAAAAATATTGCATAGCAAAATGAAAAGGTTGTAGTATTTTTTCCCTCTAAGTTATTTCCAAATAACTTAGAGTTTAACATACAAGGCAAATCATATCAAGGATAATAAAGAGACAGGAGAATAAATTCATTTTCACACCATACAGTAAATATTTCAAAAGATGTACTATTTTGGCAACACTGACATCTTCTTTTTCTACAGTAAGAAAGGAAATGTGACCTTGTAACAATTATTTCTTTCATTGTCAGGGCATAAAACCATGCATAAGGTATTTCTTTAGTAATTATGTTTGATCACACCTAAAATACCAGCCAAGCACTATTTTGTTACTGCAAAATGTAGCAAGAGAATTGAAGGACAGAAAGAAAGAACTAGATATTATGCAAGAATTCAAGTAATAATTTTTTTAGATTGTATATATAATTTGGAAGATTATAGATTGTTCTCGAATACTTGAAAGTTATTTAAAATATTGTGGTTATTTAGTGGTGGACAGAGCAAAAAGATTCCAGACTATGAGCAAACTGGGAGCTCTGACTACTGCTTTAGAGGCCACAGAATTTCATCAGTGAAAGGACTACAAACAGCTCTTTTAGGATTGAATAAAATTTACAAGGTATAATGGTCATAATCTTATGAATTTCACAAAGCTTTAAAGAATATGTAGCATATGCTAAATCCCCAAAAGTAATGTATTGTCTTGCTGACACTAATCTGGACATGTACCACTTCAGAAATAATGTACATATCACAAGAGTACTGCCTGGCAATGAAGAAATATGTAAGTTATCTCAGGCATGGATACTTTACTAATACTGGCATAGACGTCAGCAAGAATAAAAATAAATGTGCCTGCACTAAGAGCTGTGTATTTGAGGTTAGATTCTACTTGCAGCTGAGATGCTATTTAGGTCTAGTTCAGATTGGTCTTCATAACACTACATTGCTCCAGTTGTTGTGCAGGTAAATATTAAATGAGAAATGAATCAACTGCAATGTGTTGCTCATGTTTCTCAGTGGGGTGTTGTTTCAGTCTGTGAGCAAGACCTTGCCATAAAGAAGCAAGAGTTGAGAGAAGGCACAGGTAACAGTTTAAGGGCTATCACAGCTGCACATGGGAAGAGAAGCAGGGGAGTAATATATTAGGCAGAATCACACTGAGCAGTATTCCTGCCTAGACTGAAGAAGTTCCTGGAGAAGCCCTCTTTTTCCATGCCTCTAATCTGTCTGGCAGACAATGAACCCATGGCAAATTTCAAAATGTGTTGTTTTTTGAAAGTGAGGTGGGAAAACGTAAAACTACCAGTCAATTATATTTAAAAACTATTATTTTATTAAAAAAATATAAGGAATATAAATCAAAGTCTTTAATCCATAGGAGTTCAGATATTTAGAATGAATAAAAAAGCCCTATAATTATATTAGTTCTGCAGAAAAGCCGATATTCAGTGTTAATAATGAACAAATCCAACACACAAATGAAAAAGGACAGAAAAAATAGTGAAATATAAAATAACGTGACGAAAGACAACCCTTCACCAGTAAGAGTGAGTGCAGAATTAACTACTAATTGTAAATGCATGAACTCTACTTAGTTTTCTGGTTCATATTCAGTTACAATATTTATCTCTGTGGTCACAACAAGAGAAGAAAAGATCTTGCACATTTGTAACATTCCTCAGATATCTTTGTCACTGTATTTTTAACTTTTAATGTCAACCAGATAGTATGTTTTAATATTCAAATAACTTTATGTGTAGGCCAGAATTGTTTTATCTTCAAATTTGGATCAGTCAGACCTGAGATTCTTAAAGATGCAGAGAAAGGAAAGTTCTATTATTTAATAGAGCCTGTTTTCAAAAGAGTAACTTGGAGATTCACGAAGTGCGTAGAAAAAAGCAGACACAGATAGCAGAAAGTTCCACCACCCATGATGATGACACAGTCCCCCAATAAATCTTTCTCTGTGCCTGAGTGGTAATGACTATCAATTCTCCTTTCCATATTTTTTCTAATTCTATTTCCATGTATTTTGAAGAGACTCCTGCTTTTAAATTTTATTTTTATTTTATTCCTAATTAATTTGCTGCAGTATCTTCATCTTCAGTAGTGGAATCATGATTATTCAGTGAATTAAAGAAAAAAAAAAGAGAGCATTACTTAGTCCTGTAAAGTTTCTAAAACTCAAATCAGTTTTTCCTGGCTTCCTTCACTGAGACAATTATAATTGAAGCACATCACAGAATCACACAATGGCTGAAGTTGGAAGGGACCAGAGTGGGCCATCTGGTCCAACCCTCCTGCTAGACCACATGGCACAGGATTGCATCCAGATGGTTCTTGATGATCTCCAGAGAGGGAGAATCCATAGCATCTCTGGGCAACCTCTTCCAGTGCTCAGTCACCACAACAGCAAAGAAGTTCTTCCTCAAATTCAGGTGGAAGTTCCTGTGCATCAGTTTCTGTCCTTTGCTTTTCTAGTTTCTAGAAGCAGAATTTGATTTGATTTAGTTCAAATTATGCAACTTATTCATCTTAGCTTAATGTTAGTCAATTCCACTGAAAAAATATGAAAAGTTCTTGTCATCCAAAAAAGAATTCTTCCCTGTTGTTTGCTTGTATTTTAATGTACTGAAGTGTATGAATTCTGACTGTTCTTAAACATTGTTAATGCTTGTCCTTAAAGCGTTGTAATTGCTTGATAACCAATGGCACTCTGGCTCTTTTACTTAATAATTTGGTATGTGAAACTATCACATCATGATTCTCCACTGGTATCACTGCAAATTTGTACTGCTGATAGTGGTTGCTACTATAACCTGCTTTGCCTCTTGAGAGATTGATTGATTAATTTTCTTTTCCCAGACTGTTCTCAGATTTTCAGTATTGTTTCTTAATCTAGTTCATATGGTCAGCAAAATTCTCTGTGGTTTAGCTTTCTCACACAAAGATATGTGCAGCCAGCCACATAGAAATCCAGGGAGAATTATCTGCTCAGAGTTATAAATCCTCTAAAGTTCCAATGTAACCTGGTATAATGGAGATGCTGAAACAACCTGTATCTGCCTTATTGTTTTACAGCTGTTGATACTGGAGGTCCTTTTTTCTTTCACTATCTAGATCAGTGGCCTCTATATGTAAGAAAGAGGAATTAAAAATGTGTTTTCAAAACAAGCCTGCCATTCAAATCACCCATTACATTTGATGACAAAAATTAAAACCCTGTATGGGCAATATAAGTAGATATTCTGGCTCTGGCTGTGTGCAATTTAGCAAGAAGTATGAGAAAATAGGTAGAAATCTGTGGAGCAAAAGATTATAAGGATCTCACACCTAATATGCATATGTTTTGGAGAGGCTTTCTTGAAGATTATGTATTATAATCCCATTGAAACTTCTTGGAACAATTCTTTCAAATTATTCTAATCTAAAAAAATGTAATCTACTTTTCCCCACTTTAAATGGTTGCTTGAAATTTAAATTTACCTAAATTTTTTTTTGTTACATTCCTTCTAAGAACAAAAAGGCAAAGGAATATTGTTTATTCCTTTATGTGGTACAGATGATCTCAAAGACAACTTTGGAACTGAAAACATCAGGTATCAACTTTAAAAAAAGCAAGTCAAATATATTCCTCTCAAGAAATTTCATTGAAGCTCTTCATTATCTGTTTGTGTCAGATATAAAGGTGTCCAAGAATGTGGCCGCCCTTATTTATTTTTCTTCCTTATATAATGGTTGTGCCCTACCTCCCCCTGTTAATTTTAAAACTTCGTCTCTCCCTACAGTTACTCCTCCCCTAATGCCGTCCCCCTTACTGTCTGTTAGCCCAACTCCTCCCCTTGTTCCAGACCCTACCCTGTCACTCCCCACATGGGCCAATCCCTGAAGTGTCCACCCCTTTGGAAATCCCCTAAACCTTGATCCCCCATTGGCCCATGTGACCCCTTTCTCTCCTCCCCTCACCCCTGTTGGATCCCAAGTGATTATGTAACCCCTTTGCTCCTCCCTTACTCCTCCCCTCAATATCCCTCATTGGATGTTTGCTTGTACCCTCCCCTTAATTTGTAGCAGTTCTCGGGGCTCTTCTGTTCTCCCCACTCCAGTGGAATAAATCCTGTTGCTGGAACCCGAGAACCTTGGAGCCTCCTCTCATCCCTTTATATCACCCCTGACGCATGGCACTCCTGTAGAGCCTGAGCTCTAAGGTTCCGCCCCGACAGCCTCACCTGTCAGGGCAGTTCCCCACTCTTGGCGTGGCCCTTCGGAGTCACAGAATAGTGGTCAGAGCTAGCCGAGATTCTGAGGGGCCGTGTCACAAGAATAGTGAAGCTAGATATGAGAGGATGTGCAAGAAAACATGCTAAATTATTTTGTATCCCTTTTAAGGCACAGTAAATTATGCCTGGATGATACACACTTGACTTTGGCCGGATATTTGACTGCCACATGAATGAGAATAAATGTGTGAAACACTATAGTCAAGCTTAACCTGGTGTTTAAAAACACATTATGTGTTGGCATTTTTCAGATTTTTTTCCTCAATTTTACTTCTAGTATGAATCTCTACAGAGAAAAAAATAGGGTAACTTTCATTCCTATGAAGTTAAGACATAGCTGACATAGTATTTGCAATTCCATCAAGATTTGTTTGTCTTTGCTACAAGAACAATCTTAAATGCCCAAACTGGATTGTTTAATAATTTTATAATTTGTAAATGTATCCAAGTATCTCTACTGTACAAGATTTCTAAATTATATGTTAATAATTATGACAAAATATTTCTGGTAATTAATCCAAGAAAATACAATATTGCAATGAACTGGAGGGCACATAAGTACATACTAAATGCCTGCTTGTATTTTGATTTGAATAAATAGTTAGAAAATATTACACGCATGTAATTATTTTCATAGTGGACAACCTTCTCACTTAAATTGTTTGGCTGCAGCTTTAGATTTAGGTAAGAAACAACAAATGTTTCTGTAGGTAATAATACTAAACTGCATTCAACACTGGAAGCTGAATGTGTTATGTGATTATAAAATTACAGTCCCCTGCTTCAGAGCAAGGAGATTGATTTGACAGCACTGAAAAATTTTCCCTGACTTCTTGGCAGAAACTCAAATAAAATAAAGTAGGGTTATTGTGTCTCACCCCAGACACAAACACAATTATTGTGACAATGTTCACCCAAAGATGTTTCTGTGAACACAGATGCATAGATCTCACCATGATAAATTTACAGTAGATGTAAAAAAAAATATCTCAACCAGTTTCTCAGACACTAACAGGTAAAAGTTCAGTGTTCTTCTTGGGAATTAGCAAGATCCAGAAAACATTTGAGTAACTGACCAGAGAATTCATAGGTGCCTGATTACCCCTGACAGTACACAACTAATGATTTACTTTAGTTACCTAATGATATACCCAAAGGAAATGCATTAAAGGACAAGAAAAAGACAAGATTTAAGTAAAAAGACTTGGTTCAGAAATATAATTGATGTTTTAAACCAGAAAATCGCAGACTGGTAAACTAAAAAGAACTAATTTGATGATGCAAAAACAAAAAAAAAAAAAACTTAAACTCATAATTTAAAATCACATAACAAAATTGTTCTCAGTTTCATGTTTCTTTACGCTTTAGCCTGGAAATTATAACATATTTCTAATGTATTGAGACTCCAGAGAAATATCAGGAACAGATTTCTTCTCTTTTCTTTTTTTTTTTTTTAGCAGGTTTTTAGGGGCAGCAATTTGCTTGTTCACTCTTACAAATGAACTGATCTCATTCTTGTAGGAATTGATATAAAGTGCTATAAAAGCTATCACTCTCAAAAAAAAAATTGTATATCAGCTGCACTAAATGTCTGATTATGAAGAAAGATACTCTTTGTGGAAGATCATCACTTGCTTTATCTAAGGAAAATCTTTAGTACTTGCCGTAAGTATTCTTTAACTTCGTAGATGTCCTAGGTTACAATGT
>VXBU01006841.1:0-11282 GCA_013400315.1 Bombycilla garrulus | reverse complement strand
ACTACAGACTGCCTATGAGGTTTGTGAAGCAAGGCTTTCCCCATCCCTCTTGCCGGCTTTGCTGCGGGGGCGAGGGGGGTCCCTGACCTTTTCTTTTCTTTTTCTTTGTAGTAGTTGTTGTTGTTGTTAATACCGTAGTTATTGTTCATTTGTATCTTGTTATACTCATTAGTAAAGGACTGTTATTCCTCCCCATATCTTGCCTGAAGGCCGCTTAATTTCAGTAATTCGGAGAGAGAAGGGGGTTTTCTGAGGCAGGGTTCAGCCTTTCCCAGCAGATACCTGTCTTCAACCCGAGACAACATGTAGTTCTGCTCCTGTTTTTTTGATCACTGACCTTGTTGTACAATTCCTGGGCTTTTCAGGGTGCTGCAATCAGAACAGTGTAAAGACACACTTTAATGTGATGTGAAATATTAAGGTAGAGCAGTTTCCCATGTAAAATTCAAGGTGTTTCTAAAGGCACTGCTTGTCTCAGCCCCAGGGAAGGAAAAGGAGGATGGTGGGTTTGGAAAAGATGAACTCCATAAAATAGTCAGTGTGAGTCTGTGCTGGGCCTCAGTGTGATCTGCTGTATAAAGCATGGCATGTTCCTGCTACCAGGCAGTGAATGCTGGTGCAAATCATTGCAGTGCATTCTTCCTAAGGCCAACTTTTCAAAATCAGCACAACTATTACCACTTTTCAGTAGATGATAATCTGCCCTGTCTTTAGAGGCTTAAACTGCTTCTATCATTTGCTTTTGTGGCTGGTGATCAATCAGAAAGGCAAAATGATATGAGTACTAGTACCACATGCTTTGTTCCTCAATCATATATAGTGTAACTGTTTGATAAAACCTGCTCTTAGGACTTTCCAAGGTGCAGACTGGAGAAACAAATGTCACCTCCCCCCTTTGAAGAAATGGGGTCTGGTACCGCTGAGAGCCTTGAATAAGTGTGCTGGTTTGAAAGCAAAACCAGTGAGATTCCAAGTCAGAAAGACAATTTAATAGGAAAAAGTACATGCAATAGTATAAAAGAAAACCACTGACAGAGTCAGAATACAACCTGACCCTTGCTAGGTAGCAGTCCATATGAAGTGGTCTTGCTGTAGAAAGGTCTGATAGCTCTTGTCCTCTAGAAACCAGTGGGTAAGACCTGTTTGTTCTGTCCCAAATGCCCAGATTATATCCAGGTGGGAATGCTTGGCTCCTCCCCCTGGGCAGAGCATCTCACAATGGGCTGATGTCATTCTATGAGTCATGTGGTGCATCCTTGATTGCCCATTAAACAGAAATGGCTCCTGGAGGGAGTTATCTATGACTCATGGGGCAGGGCATTGATGGCCTATCAACAGGAGATAGTCTGAGGGAGGAGGCAAGGAAAACCCTGCCTCTCCTGGTTTCAACAGCTCATGAAGATTGTGATAGAATACATACCTTTGGGCACATCTTTATATTGTAACCTAGGACAACAGTTTTCAGGCACAACAAGGCCAAGCCAATCAACCACCACACACCACAGCGTGGACATGCAGCAGTCATAAAGCACATCTCTCACATCTCTCACGTCTCTCTATTCCAGCTGAGTCACTCTCCCATAGTTCTCTTCTACTTAGCCTAAGCAACAGGCTGCAGCCATGTTACAAGGCCTTCCCTTTATAAAGTCTTACCTACCAGTAACACAAACTGACACAAATTTTTAAAAGGCAAAGCAGCTATGTTGAATTCTTTGTCCTGTTCTGGGTTTGTATGGATTGGCTCACTTTTCCAAGGCAGAAGTTTGCAATAGTCAAAATACAACTATTGTTGCATTGGGCTCTTCCAGTACTTTTAATTATTTCTCCTCAGTTCAGCAGATCTGACTGACCTCACTGATGGGCCTTCTTATTGCTTCTCTAAGATTTATCAACTTCTTCATACCTTCTCTCATGCTAAAGTATGAGAAATGGATTTATAGAGGATTCTCAAAGTCTGACTGAAAGCTCATATGGTCCTGTACATCTGTATGCAAACTCTGAGATAAAGTATGCTGACTTAGAAAGGCCATGGAATAGAGAAGACATTGTTGGGAGAGAAATTGAACTGGAAACAAGTTTCAAAAGATGGCACTGCAAATAGACCAAATATTTTGGTGAATTAGGACTGAGAAAGATGCATTGTAGCAAGACCACATGGAGTAAAAATAACGGTGATTGGTGTTAGAAGTATTAGCAGCATTGTGTGGCAAAAGCTAGTAGGCCGAAAACATTTATAATGTATTGTAACCAGGAAATAAGTTGGCTTCTGATAGAATGGCATTGCATGTAACATTTTCTGTTACATTTTTCACCCATCTACAAGACTGATAATGGAATAAAATCTTCTAAAATGCCTCTCAGTTGCACCATCTCTGTATAGCTGGGTTTTTTCCAACACTGAAGGTGCAGATTTTGTTGAGTTTCTTTAATGGAGAGGCCAAAGCTAAACCAAATCCTACTGTAGACACAGCTGCATGATCATGAGAGTGCAGCCCTCCCTCCTGATACCATTCCCTGCTTTCCATCATACTCCAATGGGCCTACAGTGATATTCAGTGACTCTGATAGACAATGTGTCTTCTTCAACTGATTTTAGTCTTTGGGGAGATAAATTTGTACTGCTAGCATACACAGTGCCTGAAGCTGAGGAAGATGCAGATGCCAATCATCTGCTTGGTCACATTCCTTCACAGGGAGAGAGCCTTTTCTGCTCTTCACAGGGAGAGAGCCTTTTCTGCTCTGGAAACTTACCAAGACTGTTTAGGGTATATAAATTTTTTATTGCACAATATCTCCATGCTTTACTGTACAGAAAGAGTCATATTCTTTTCTTGTCTTTAAGCTGCCTCCATCTGTCCTGGAAATTGTGCCAGCACAGAACTATAGTCAGTGGGACTAAAGTGAGTATTGAAGTGCTTAAAACAGCTGGAGAAATCTATATGCTTGAACATTCACAGCCAGTAGCCCTGAGGGATCCTGGCAGGTGGAAAAGGGCCAGGAAAGCCTCCTGAAGAATCTTGCACTATCGCTACACTCACATCTATTTATTTTAATTAAGTAAAGATATTCTATATTTCTGTAGTCTTCATAATGGCATTCTGGCATTCTTCTGAAGCACTAACATGATTTAGACTTGATATATGACTAAATAAATCAGTGGCACACTATGGTGTAGAAATAACTGCACCCAGTGAATGCCTGTGTAAGTCCTAGCATAATTTGAGAAAATTTTTTAAAATAGCATCTGTGCAGAGATTTTTAAGTGCAAATTTTCCTATTAATCTCTAGTGAAATTTGACTGAACTTGATGAAATCAGGGCAAGGATGTTTTAACCCAGTCATCCAGTGTGCTTTGTGTGCCTTTTCTCCCCCTTCCTATTGTAACACCTCTCTGCTATGACTGGGAGAGAATAATCAGTATGTGCCCCATTTTTCACTAATGAGAGTGTTATATCTTTTATGTAGAACATGTCAAAAAATGGGTTCCCTTCAGGCACTGTCTGTCAGATGCTGTACTCAAACTGTGTAAAATTGCCATTGAATATTGAAGTGGCAAATTGTGAAAAATAAGACTGGTCATTTCCCCCCTACTGAGTATACAGTTTTCTCTAGTTCTACTATGTCTTAAAGGAAACATAATTCTACACCAGAAAATTAGTATAAATGTATCTTTCTCTTCTGCTAACATTTGTAGGGACATGTTTGAAGACAAAAATGCTGGTGAAGCCTTAGCTTTTACAGAAACAATTCAGCATTGAAATAAAAGAAACCCAAATATTTTATTCAGACTAATTTGTATACACCCCACAAAAAACAACTGATGAAGTTTCAGTGTTCTTATAACATATTACATAAGCCTGAAAATTTACTTCTGTTAGTCTAATCAATGATCTGGTTAAAACCCAAAAACTATACATTGGAATTACTTGTCGTAAATCTGCCTTTATATTCAGACACAACCTACCTGAAGCAATCTGGAAACTTTCATTACTGAGCTCTGGTAGCCTTTCATTTTTCTTCTTGTAGTACTGCATATCACTTATCAGCAGCATACTCCCATAAGCTTAGCCTCAAAGTCTTGGAACAACCTTACTGTTCCTCCCTCTCTCCTTCCACTCACCAACTGTGGGTCCACAGGTGATTTTTAACAGGTTTCAAATTTGCCATAAGCACCAAATCAGATGCAAAAACTCTGGTCACTGAAAGACCAAATCTGAATTGTGTGACGTGTGTTTTCATAACAGGGGTTTGAACTAATTGAGGTAAAACTTTCTGAGCTTTTCACTAAGAAGCTATGATGCACTTTGTGGTTCTGTGGTAGAGCTATAAGCATGGCCCCAGCAGAGGGGGCCATCCTCTGCACCTGCAGGCACTTGTATTACTGCACACCTGTCCTGCTCCTCAGCTGCACACCTGTCCTGCCCTTTGGGGAGCAATGGTAGGATGCAGCAAGTTCGTTTTGCAACACCAAGCAAGAAGATGATAATCAAGACAAGACAGCCACAGGCCCCAAAACTGTTTTGCTAGGCCACAAGCATTGTTTTCATAGCTGGCAGCTTATAGTCAGCTGCATAAATTGTGCTGTGTGAGGTTTTTTACCAAAAAAGTGGAGACTTGCACCACGTCACACATTCCCTGTCTCCCTTGTATTGGTGTTAGCAAACAGATCAGGAAAATACCTTTTATTTTGATTAGTCCTCTTAACTCATATAAGGAAAACAGAACAGTGCAAAACTGGTGCTATAAAAACATTGGAACGTTATGAATGGACAAACAAATATATTAACTGTTCTATAAGAAATTGATATTCTTTGGAAAACACTTCTTGGAATATACTTAATCCATATCTCTGTTACAGAATTCTCTTATAGATACAACCCTCGTTTCAGGGTCAAAGGACACTTCATATCAATAAAAACAAACAAGGGCTTAAAACTACAACTATTCACAAATGTTTAAATTTGGACATTCAAGCCCATGTTTACAAACCCTCACAGCCAAGGATAATCTCATTAATGAAACTATTGCTTAGCTTCCTGCTCCCCCAGTGCAAGAGAGCATGACATTACTATTTGCAAGCAGTCAGTAGTAAAAATGAATTTGATATGGTAACTGCATCTGACTGGCCAATTATAGGTAAAGAGCTGAAGTATCTTCAAGAAGTCATTTATTTCATTTCTGACAAATACTATCTTAAGTTCCTTGAAAAGATCTCAAATTTTATGTATATAAAATAATATTCCACAATAATCAATACAGCTGATCAATCCAGTTCAAATTACACAGGCTCTTCATTTCATTATGGAGTTGTGTGTGCTGTAAGAGAGGACTGCTTCATAACTGAATGCCCAACTGTGTAAACCCTAACAAAATGCCTGCAAGGCTCTCAGCTGGCAAATTCCTCTGACATCAGACAGACTTTCTGGCAGACAGCTACTGCTCTTTCACAGTATTCTATTTCTCCACTGTATTTCTCAAGGCTTAATTTGTATTATTACGCTTTTTAAAACAATGACTTTTCTGTCAATATGCATTGTATACCTCACTTTATGTACTTAAAGAAACAGCAGTAGAGACAAAATGGGCCTTTTTCAAGTTCCATTACAGTTTTCAGTATGAAATTTTTTCCACTTTTTTTTCTACTAGATAATGAAAAGATAATATTTTTATCTTTTCTTCTATGATTTTGACATACATGCATAAATTTGTGGACAAAACTAGCTGTAAATACTCTGAAGTGTATGAACTATAGAAGACTTAACTCCCAATTTAACAGATCAAAAAGTACTCTGTTTAATTATAACTGTGAATAAAACTGATTAAATACTATCAGAAACATTGAAAAATAGGAGAGGAAAGATATTGGTTTTTGCAATCTCAGGAGATCTGAGAAATCTTTATGCCTTCAGGATCTAAGGCAAATTTAGATCATCATTGGATTTCTTCCATAAACTGGCACTGTGCTTCTTTCCCTGTAGTGGGTTGAGCCTGGGTGGGTGCCAGGCACCCACCAAAGTCTCTCTGTCACTCCCCTCCACAAATGACAGGAAAAGAAAATATGACAAACCATTCATGGATTGAGATGAGACCACGAGAGGTCACTCACCAAATATTGTCAGGGGCAAAACAGACTCAAATTAGACATATTAATTGAATTTATTACTAACAAAATCAGAGCATGACAATGAGCAGTAAAATGAGACTTTAAAGCACCTTTCTCCTACCTCTCCCTCCTTCCCAGCTCTGCTGCTTTCTCTCCAGCATCACAGAGGGAGATGGAGAATGGAAGTTACGGTCAGTTCATCACATTGTTTCTCCTGCTGCTCAGGGAGGGGAGTCCTTCCCCTACTCCAGTGCGAGTCTCCTCCATGGGAGACAGTTCTGCAAACTTTTCAAATGTGAGTCCATCTCATAAGCAACAGTTCTGATGGAACTGCTCCAGTGTGGGTCTCTTTCCAGAAGGTGCCATCCTTCAGGCACAGCATGCTCCAGTGTGGTTCCCCCACAGAGTCACAAGTCCTACCAGGACCCTCCTCCAGCACAGGCCTCCCAGGGGTTCACAGCCTCCTCTCAGGCATGCATCTGCTCTGGCCTGGGTCTCCTCCAGGGGCTGCAGATGGATCTCTGCATCCTGAGGGACCTCCATGGGCTGCAGGGGCACCCCTGCCTCACCATGATCTGCACCACAGGTTGCAGGGGAACCTCAGCTCTGGTGCCTGAAGCATCTCCTGTCCTTTCTTCTTCACAGATCTTGGTGTCTGCAGAGCTGTTCCTCTCACATAGTCTCACTCTCCTGTTCTCTGGCCACAACTACACATGCACAATAATATTTTTTTCTTCTTAAATTTGTTATCGCAGGACTGTTACCACATTTTCTGATGGGCTGAGATTGGATCTGTGGGACATGGAGGAAGGNCTGCTCTGGCCTGGGTCTCCTCCAGGGGCTGCAGATGGATCTCTGCATCCTGAGGGACCTCCATGGGCTGCAGGGGCACCCCTGCCTCACCATGATCTGCACCACAGGTTGCAGGGGAACCTCAGCTCTGGTGCCTGAAGCATCTCCTGTCCTTTCTTCTTCACAGATCTTGGTGTCTGCAGAGCTGTTCCTCTCACATAGTCTCACTCTCCTGTTCTCTGGCCACAACTACACATGCACAATAATATTTTTTTCTTCTTAAATTTGTTATCGCAGGACTGTTACCACATTTTCTGATGGGCTGAGATTGGATCTGTGGGACATGGAGGAAGGTTCTGGCAGCTTCTCTCAGAAGCCACTCCTGGAGCAGTCCCTCTAACAAAACATTGGGCANAGCAGTCCCTCTAACAAAACATTGGGCACACAAAGCCGCCATACCCCCTTAAAAATTTTTATCTGTCTGGTGTTTTCCTTTGCAGCACTGAAATTAAAAAAAAAAATTAAAGGGAATTTCACATTTTCAGGAAACATTAATAGGTAGGAAGGAGCAAAATTACTAATAATTTTACTACAAGCAATTCTTAAAAATTCCCTATTGGAAACATAGAAATTATTTTATAGAAATGTTTCATGATTATAACACTGTGTTTCTTGATAATATCTATTATATTCCCTTATAAAAGATAAGATTGAAATAACAATGTTCCAAAGGTATGAAAGATGATAGACAAAAATTAACCGAGATATCTGATCTCAATTCAAAGTGGTTCAAAATCAAGACTTCCTTAGAAAAAAGACTATTTGCCAACACATCATCAAACAGCTCTTATTTGAAATTTAATTAAATTTTGGCTTTATATTTTGGAATGCACTAAATATTACAAACTTTAATGCTGTTACAACACAGCAAATTCACAACCATGTGAGCAATACTCACAAAACATATTATCAAGTAAAGGAAATATATAAGCCTGAAGACTACACAAAAATCAGGTTTTCAAAGAGATATAAGCCACTTTTCTATTATATGTGCTATATCAAAGTAAAATTTTCCTGCCATTTTCACCATTAAATAATTCATATAATTAGTATGTACATTAGTACGACATAAAAACATACAATTACTGAAAAATTAATTTTTATTCCAATAAGATACTGGGGATTTTTTAGATTTTTTTGTTTGTTTGTTGTTATTTTTGGGTGGGGGTTTTTTGTTTGTTTGATTGGGGTTTTTTGTTTTGTTTTGGTTTGGTTTTTTAACTTCAATTTTCACATAGAAATGCCTGTTAATCACAGCACAAATAAATATTTTTAAGAACTAGAAGTTCTCCATTCCTTAACAATTCTGGATCAATTGCTGTGGAAATCCATGAAAAGTGTTAGTACTTTACATGCTTAATTTTTAAGCAGGTAAGTTCGTAATCTCTTGGGATCCAGACACAGAAGCCTATTAAATAAGCTTTTTCAGCAAAAAGGTGCCATCACACTTGAAGAAAAATTGTTTGCTGGAGAAACTAAGTATCTCTATTCACGAAAAACACAAATAGTTATTAATATATTTAAAAATATGTGTATTAAGAAGACCAGTCAAATCAGTGCAATGATTTACACGCTGGAGGTTAAGCAAGAAAAAATAAGTGGAGTTTTTTTCCCATCTGTGTTGCAATCTTGGTATGACCTGGTGACTGAGTGGATGAAATGGTCACTGAGTTGCCGTTTCAGGGAGATGGAGCATGTTACATTCAATAAGCACAGAACTAATTAATCTGGCTAGTCAACATGCTTCACTGACATAAGGGTAAGTTACAGCAAGACTGTCCATATTAGTCCTTGTCAAGAGGCACCACTGGCAGCTGTGTGGCCTCACCCCACTTCCCTTTAAACCCATGCCCTCCTCTGTCTTGCCACACCAAACACCAGCCTTGTGTTGGCCATCATGCAAGATGTCAGCACGAAGAGATTAAAACCCATCCTTCTCAACAGAAAACAGAGGAGTAGAATTCAGAAGCTCATACACTAATGTCACACTAGCATTCAAAGGAAGCTTAAGATGAAACCTTAAGAAAAAGCCAACTTACTGGAGAAAGGCACACACAGTCATGCCAACACTGTATGCTCCTTTCCCTGACCAAAACCCAACTGTGCTTGCTGGCAAAGGCAGGTGGGCACCTCTGGGCTTCTTGCAGGATCCAACAGGGGCATACGCACAGGCACTTTGAGGGAAGATTCTCACTTTTGTCCTTTTTCATTTCCTGAAATTGGTGTGAAGCAAAAACACTGAATCTCTACCAAATTTCTTCTAAGTTGTCAATAAACAGACATTTCCTAAAACCTGTGAATATGTGGGTTGTTGTAAGGTCTAATAGAAGGTGTATGGATCCATTTCAAAATGGATTTCTGGAATATTTCTGAGCTGCCAGCTACTAATACAAGGCTGCACTCTACAAGTGGAAATATAACAACTTTAACAGCTTTAATTCTTTCTGTACCAAGCCTGACATACATCATTGGAAAAGCTATTTGAAGTAACCTGACCCCCAGAAAACTGGTGTTGCTGTGGTATTAGTAAGTGTTTTGTCATGGGGATTTTAAATTTTTTCTAAGTTCTGTGTCTTCACAGATACCCAAAGGAGCAGCACAAATATAGCCCTATTAATATTCCAACTATTGCTTTCTAAATAACAACACCTCAGTAAAATCAGGAAGCCCTCCAATGTTTGTAGTACTTTGTTTATTTAGCGTCTTAAATTGTCTCAGGACTTACAGTATAATTGAGAAAGAAATAAAGAGTCTATGTGTAATAAAAATTTTAAAAATGAAAACCCTGGAATTTCAACTACACAAGCTCCAGTTTGTAGTATTTTTTTGATACACTTGTTAACATTAAGCTTTTACCACAGATACCTCCTGTACCAAGCTTTATCAGGAGAGACAGCTGCAGGAGATAGCTAATTTAAATAAAAAATTAATTTAGAAGTTAGCATTAATTCAAAAGTTACCAACTGGCCTTTAAAACCACCTTAAGTATAATTATGACTTTTAAGTTATGAAATTTTATTTCCTTCTTAATCAGAAAATATTAGAAGATAATATCACATGCGTAATACCCGTAAAATACTCTACACTCACTTTCATGTGCTTTGCTATAAATGTATTTTAGATTAAATTCAAGTATGAGCATAATCCCTAATTCCTCTTAGCAACATTTAAAAAAACTCAAAAGTTTTAGTTATTTTTCATCATATGAATGAAAGAAATTTCAGAGAAAATGGTTTGAAAAAAATCCCTAACATCCAAGCTGCAAATGCAGAAGAGACAAGTAATTTTTAGCATACTTACCCAGCATGATGTGCATATGAGCTAATGCAAATATTCACCCTCCATGCCTTCATCTCAGGTCAGCTGCAAGACCAGCATAGTACTGCCATCATCCCTCACATCCAGTGAGGTGCAGGGGCCACACAACTCTCACAGGTTACCTACACAGTTGTCTCTTTTGGAATTGGAGTGCTCTGACACCTACAAAGATATATATACCTAAGTAGACTGTCTCTGTCAGGATTTAAAGCTTTATTTTGGTTCTGCAACTTTCTTACTCCAAACCATTAACTGGAAGCACAAAGCTACAAAAATGTGTTCAAGTAGATGGTTTCTCCGGCAGAGTTGATGTGATCCCTCTGGTGTCCCAGTGCTTGGGAACATGGTCCTGGTGCAAATTGAGCCCCTATGTGAACCAGTTAGGGACTGATGTGGAGGTAGGGCTAATGGGATTGGGTGTCTGGGTGGCAGAGAGTTGCTCCTTGTAACACTCTCCTTTTTTTTTTTTTATTTTTTTTGTGCTTCTTCTATGCTGAGGAGTTACAGTTGTTTTACACTCTGAGGACTGAGTCTACGCTGTGTTGGGAATTTAGACAATTTTTCACAGTGAGCTGAGCAGATTACCAAGTTCAAGAATCAAGCACCAAATCCCAGGATGAACTTTCTTTGCAAAGTACTGATAAACTCTCCCTTGTGTGTGTGTTTCAGTTCTGCGCAATAGTTTCTCAAACAATGGGACCAGCTCAGCAAGGGTCTCTTAATTATCCAAAATCAATCATTGTAACTTCAATTTTTAAATTTTATTTATAGTTGAGTCAGAAGTTATTACTATAACTGTACAGGAAAGTATGAAATCAATAACACATACTGAGCTGTAGAACTTTAAATAAAAAATAGAATCTCTGATGCCTTCAAACACTTAACTTACAGTTCATCAGAGACACTCAACAAATTTATGTAAGAACTTTTCTTGCAGTGCTTACTTATTGTCCTAGGTCACAATGTAAAGATGTGCCCAAGGTATATATTCTATCACAATCTTCATGAG
>VXBU01006840.1:71035-81209 GCA_013400315.1 Bombycilla garrulus | reverse complement strand
TGATTGTATTAAGGAAAAGAAAATAGCAAAAAGTAAAACCCTTTGGAGTTATATTTTTTTTCTTCTACTTAAAGAGTATAACAGGCTATGTAATAATCTTCATTTGTGGCAAAATATAAGTCCATTACAAACGTGAGAAAAAAGGGCAATATTTTAATAGGTTAGAAGCTGAATTTTCAGGTAGTTCAGAATGTTTCTTGTTCCCTGTTGCTTTTTTTTAAATTCTCGTCTTCATAGTTGAATCAATGGTAGTATGTGCAATGGTAGTAACTTGATAGTTATCTTTTGACTTTATTGGCGAAATAATTCCTTCCCTTCCTCCTCCCCCACCATAGGTCTATGAGGAAATGATTACCAAAGGGAAGGAGTATAACATAATCCAAATCTGTTTTGTGTCATTAAGAAAGAAGAGTACACAAAGCAGTATAGGCAGACCTGTCCTAGCAGGACATTGATATGCAAAGTAAAGTTAAAGAAATATGCAATGGAAATGGAAGGGCAAGAAAAGACTAGAGATAAATCATGTATCTGTGGCTGAATTTTGTGAGTTGATTTAAAAAGAGTTTTGTAGCACTTGAAAACTTGACAAACTTAGGTTGTGATTTAATTAGGGACTGTTGTTTATTTTTTGATCTGGCCTCTTGTTTTGATGTGTATTTTACTTATCACTTAGATTAGAATTTTTGTATGGGTTTGTTTGCCTTCTTCTGTTCTGGAAATTAGCTGTTCAGAAAGTCCTTGAACCATGAATTCTCATGTGGAAAGTGATCTTTCATATTTGCCTGTAATTATTCCTTTTTCTCTCCTGTGAATCATTCTAACATGATGAATGCTAAATTCCCCCTCCCTAAATGAGGAATTGCACAGTGATTATTTTGGAAAAAAGGAACATGTATGTGGCCAGCAAAGGGGTGGATTGATGATTCCTAGTTTCTGTAATTATGGAAAGTTAGGTAGAATCTGATGACAGGACAGTTACAGCTGGAGGAAGTCTATTACTAATTTATGTCACATTCTGGATCAAGATAATTTAAGAATATAACCCAAGATATTGGTACCTGCAACAACACTCAGTAGTGAAGACCAATGCTTCCTAGAGTACATTTGAGAATCTGCTTAACAGATGAATTTGAAGATGGTCTATATCACTGTTACTAGTAGAGTTCAACTATTTTACAGTTTTACTTTTAGGATTACTAACATAATTTTAATATACATTATGCTAGTTCAAGTCAAGCTACATTTGAAGTATATTCACCTTGGTTTTTTGTGGGAAACGTAGTATCTGTGCAGTTAGCTTTCAAAGATCTTGGATAGTTTTGAACACACTTTGGTAGCATTCTACAAACTAATGTTTCTTAGATGTTTGATCCTCAGTGTATTAGACAGAAAGACAATTCTTGGCCAGCCAACCATGGGGAGAAATCCTTTTTTTAATTTTTTGATAATGATACATTGTGTAAATTAAGTATTTAACATTCCAAAACATATTGACGTATTTGAATTCAGCTCACCATGTAATCTTCCTTGTTCCTCTTGGCTGATGCACATTCAAAAGTTCCATTATATTCTGTTGAATTTGAAACCACATTTATGTCTAAAACTTTTCTTTGTTAATAAGCTATATGAGAGAAAAATGATGGCTTTTTGAAATTACTGCTTATTAGTTTGTAAACAAGTACAAACAGTGCTCCTATGAAATTCTTCTACTGACTTCTCAGCATGAATGCATTATGGCATTATTAAGAGTTATAACAGTCTTTTATTGGATAACAGAAACTACGACTAAAGACTGGATTCTTAACCAGGAAGTAACAGTAACGATAGCATGGTAATTATTACCTAGTATGCCCACATTTACTACAGTGATAACACTGTTACCTGATTATATGTTTTGTCTTTCCTTGGGATTATTGTAGTATCTTTATGAAAGGGTGCTTTGTGGAGGAATGTGATTTCATACACACCTTTTGGTCAAAGGGCATGGTGGAGAGCACACAGGGGCTGGAAACACTGCTGTTGTCACTTCTACCACAGAGCGATGCTGGGACTGTCCTGCTGGTTGTCAGCAGCTGAGGGTACTGGTCCAGGAACACTGTTGTGCTTAAGGAATATCTGGTTTTGATTTCATGTAGTTTTTAAAAAATTTTGGTTTGTTACTTCACTTTAGTTTAGCAAAGTGAAATAGTGTTAGTTTGCTTAAGTCTTCTTGGTTTAAGTCAAATGATGTCCACTTCATATTGCATTCTTCAAGGTCACAGTTCTTTGCTTAGAGCAAAATATAATTAAATTTACCTTTCAGTAAAATAAAAAGAAATGGAGGGGAAAGGAGCTTGTAATTTCCCCTCTCCCTTCCCAGTGCTGTTAATCTGGAAGGAAACAAGTTCATTTTCAAAACAAAATTTCAAAAAGCTGATAGCATAAACCACAGACATGAGATAAATTTGTTTTCTGACCATTTTTGAGGTGTGTTTTCTTACTTGAATCTACTCATGAAGATCACACCCTCTATGGTCATCGATTTATCATGGTATCTACTGTAAAAGATCAGTGAGAGTGTGAGGTTGTCTCAGGTAGTGCCTGAGACTCTCCAGACTTGCAATGTGAGTTTTAAGATATGACCATCTAATATAATGGCATTTGGTAGACATTTTGCAGTGCTTCCCAATGGTTGGAAGCTTGGAGTTAGCAAATTTGTGTGAAATCAAAGCATTTGCCTGTGCCAACAGGATGGCCTCCTAAATGCACTTGGTATTACACCTTCTATTTCTGCCTCCATCACTCTTCAAGCTGTCAAAACAGTTGCTTATTTTGGAGTCTTTTTTAATTTCTGCAGTGGTAAGAAATCTTCTACACTTCTCTGAAATAGTATGGTTTTCTCTGCTAAGTAACAAAGTCAAGAGGTGGCTTCTTGGGAGCACACATGACACAGACAACTTACCTGAGCGCCACTTTTTTTTTTTCCCCTCTCAATTTCATGTTTGTTTACAACAGGCACTACTAAAGGCGGTGCATTTGTTTGTTGACTGACATCACCATAAAAGAAGGCTGTGCTGCTATTCAGTGGGATTGGTAGGCTGCAGAGTTGAGTGGGAAGAAACCATATGAGGTTCAGTAAGGGCAAGTGTAGGGTCCTGCACCTGGGGAGTAATAACCCCAGGTTGTTCCAGCACAGGGTGGGAGCTGATGTACTGGAGAGCAGCTCTGTGGAGAAGCACCTGGCAGTCTTGGTGGATGACAAGTTGACCATGAGCTGACAGTGCCCTTGTGGCCAGGAGGACCAGTGGTGTCCTGGGGTGCACTGGGAAGAGTGTAGCCAGCAGGTAGAGGGAGCTGATGGAGGCCACAAAGATGATGAGTGATCTAGAGTATCTCTCTTATGAGGAGGGACTGTGGGAGTTCAGCCTGTTTAGTCAGAAGATTGAGAGAATCTCAACAACGCATACAAATATCTCGAAGAGGATGGTGCCAGACTCCTTTCAGTAGTGCCCAGCAATAGCACGAGGAGAAATGGCCATAAACTAAAACACAAGAAATTCCACCTCAACCTGAGGAAGAACTTTAAACTGAGAGTGGTAAAGCACTGGCACAGGCTGCCCAGGGGAGCCTGGAATCTTCCTCTCTTTCTCCCTCTCCAACCCCATCTGGATGTGTTTCTGTGTCACCTGCTCTAGGTGGCCCTGCCTTGGTCTGGATGATCTCCGGAGGTCGCTTCCCACCCTAAAGATTCTGTGATTCATGTTGGAGCTGCGGGGTTAATTTAGGACTGGATAAATTCATCCCTCCAGAAATTAACTTTTTCCCCTCCATTTTTTGTGTGCTCCGCAGCAGTGCTGCAGCTGTGGCAGAACCAGAAGCCGACGCTGCCGAGCACCGTTTGTTTTAAGCCACGTTTTTCCTGAGGAAGCTTCTCCCGCCTTATCCCGGCGGCGTGAGGGGACGCAGGGGCGGGGCCCCGGCTCTGTCACGTGATGGATGGTCACGTGACGGGTGCGCAGATGGCGGCGGCGGTGCCGCCGCGGTGAGGGGACCCGGTATGGAGGTGTTCATCCCGTCGTTCCGACACGAGGAGAGCGAGCTGGAGCGGGGATACACGGTGAGGTGCACCGGGGCGGGGCACGCCCGCGCGTCGCGGCGGCTATGTGGCGGCGGCCAGCGGGGGCTGCGCTGGGGCGCCGGACGGGCATCAGCATGCCGGGGCTGTCCTACCCTCCCTTCCCCGGCCAGCCCCGACCTGTCCTGCCCAGCCTTGCCCTGACCAGCGCAGCCCGTCCTTGCCCCGACAGCCCTGTGCAGCTCTGCCCAGCCTTGCCCTGTTCTCCCCGTCTCTGCCCTGCTCTTGCCTAGCCCTGCCCTCTCCAGCATTGCCCTGACTAACCCTGCCCTATAGAGCCATTCCAGCCCTGCTCTGTACACCGCTGCCCTGCCCGCTTTGTCCAGCCCGGCCTTTCCACGCCCAGCTGTGCCCTGCCCAGCGCAGCCCACCCTGCTCTGCCCCTCTCGGCACTGGAATGATGGTCGCAGCCCGTCAGACACCTGCTGCCTGACACTAGCTCTGTTCTGTGGGACAGCGGCGGCAGTGCCCGGTGAAGGTCACCAGCAAGGGAGGAGAGGCAGCTGCTCCCTTGCCGCTCGGCCCTGCGGGGTCCGGGTCCCGTGCAGGGCCAAACACGGTGAAGGGGCTACTGTATCTCTTGTGTGTGGAAAGGCTGAGAGAGCTGGGAGTGCTCATCCTTGAGAATAGAAGGGGCAGTGGCATCGCTTCAATGTGTACAGATGGACAGAATAAGGGTCCCCACAGGACACCACACGATGGGGGGGCAGTGGGCAAAGATCAGAGCACAGAGAACTCCCTTTAAACATAAGACAAGACTGATTTGTTAGCATGAGGGTGGTCAAGCGCTGGCATAGGTTGCCCAGAGGACTGTGAAGTCTCCATCCTTGCAGGTTCTCAAAACCTGCCTGGACACTATCCTGGTAGCCAGCTGTGTAGTTGACCCTCCTTGAACAGTCAGGTTAGTCTGCCCTTTTGTTCACAGTAGTTTTCTCATCCCACAAAACTGTTGGACAGTAGCACATTCACATGGTCCTGGGTGGAGGCAGGTGGACCAAAACCCAAGGTATTTGTCTGAAAGTGGATATTCAAAGCTTGCTTCGTTTATTAAATATATTCATTTCATAATTTAGGAAAAAATTTGAATCCTGTAGGACTTCTATAAGATTAATTTATGTAGGCATAATTCCATGAAACAGGTTCATCTTTGTTATGTTTAATGCTGTATATTATTTGGTCCTCACTACTAACAAGTGTTTGCAGGCCTTGCAAAAGGTAAACCACTTTAGTTGTATTAATGTGGGAGTGTAGCAGTATTAATATTTTTGTCTCTTGGGTGAACTTAAATGTAAGTGACTCTCTCCAAGACACCTGTGTCTTGGAGATTTTGGGGACTCGGCTTTCAAACATTTTGACTGAATGTGATTGAGTGTGAATACAATGGTATAGACTGATCTTACCACATCCTAGTTCAGTAGGTTAGTTGAAATGACAGAGGGTTTTTTAGATTTGCGTATTACACAAATAGGATTTTTCATAGTAATGCTTCTTTTTAGTATTTGGTTTTAGTGAGTTTCTGTTTATTTAAATGCAATACTGTCTGTGACTCCTGCTATCTAGAGGATTTTTTAAATTTCATAAATGTTAAGCTGTGTAAGCTTCAAAGAAATCAGAAATTAAACTGTATGATTCTAAGAGTCTTCCAAGAAAATGGTAGGGACAGCAAACATGTTCTGTTACAACACTGTTGATTGTTACAGGATTTTTCCTCTCAAGTCAGTTACTGGTAGTGAGTCAGTGCCATGGATCTGAAAGTTGCCGTAGTTCAGTTGATTTTGGTAATTTTTCCTGCATGATTATTTTGCCATTTTAGTCAGATGGGGGGATTCTATTCTACATCCCATACAAAACATGATCATACTTTATGCTGACCATGAAACTGGATGAGGAATTGTAGCTAAAGTTTGTCTGGGTCAGGCATGCTTGTAAGAGAGGATATGGAGTACGGTTCTGATAATAACATTGTGCCTTTCCTTTGTGTTTTAAAGGGGTTATGGACTATTCATGAGAGAGGGTTATGCCAATGTAATTGCCAATTTGTGATTTTGTAAATAATTTGCATAAGTATTGTTCCAAGTACAGAAACTCAAAGGGGTACACTTTATGTCCTCCATCCAGCAAAACTGAGGTTAATGAAAACTTATCATTGCTCTGTACTAGCTATGAAATTATACAGGCAATTCACTTTAAGTTAGATTTCATAATCAGCTTTACAATATTAGCATTTAAAACAGTTTGGTTTAAAGGTCAAAGAAGGTGTATTGCCAATGAACACTACTGACAAACTGGCAACAAAGGACAAGGAAAGGCTGAGCTAATTAACTTTTTTTGCTTTGTTCTTCACTTGCAGTCTCTTTTTCCCACAGTTCTCGAGTGGATGGACTGTAAGGCAGGGAATGGGGAAGTAAGTTGTAACAGATAAGGGTCACAAAGAACCTGAACATACCTAAGTCTATGGATGCTACGTATTGCATGCCAGATTCCTGAGGGAATGGGCTGATGTAGTTGCCAAGCCACTCTCCTTGTTATTTAAAAAGTCATGTGAAATGCCAGGTGACTGGAAAGAAGAGTACCCATCTTTAAAAAGCATAGAAAGGAGGACCTTTCAAACTGCCAGCCTGTCAGCCCCATCTCCATGTCTTTGAAGATCATGGGACAGATCCTCCTAGAAGCTCTGCTAAGGCACATGATAGACAGGAAGGAGATTTGAGGCAGCCAGCGTGGCTGCACCAAGGGTGAGTCCTGCCTGACCAGCCTGGTGGCCTTCTGTGATGGATCAGTGCATGAAGGAAAGGGCTACAGATGCCATTTATCTGGACTTCAGTCAGGCCTTTGACATGGTCCCCCACAACATCCTTCTCTCTAAATTGGAGAGATGTGGATTCTGCAGATCAGCTGTTAGATGGACAAAGATTTGTTGGATGGTCACATCCAGAGGGTGGTGGTCAATGGCTCAGAATCCCAGTGGATGTCAGTGGTGGATGTAGTGCCCTCAGGACTCTGTACTGGGATCTGTTATTTAGTATCTTCATTTATGACATAGGCGAAAAGAAGGGAGTGCACCCTCAGCAACTTTGCTGAGGACCCGAGCTGAGTGGTGTGATGGCACTCCTAAATGATGGGATACCATCCAGAGGGACCTGGACAAGCTCCAGACATGTGTCTGTGGGACCTTAATGAGATTCAAAAAGGCCAAGTGCAAGGTGCTGCATCTGTGTTTGGACAATCCCTGGTATCTGGGCTGGGAATGAAGGGATCGAGAGCAGCCCTGAGAAGAACTTGGGGATCCTGGTGGGTGAGAGGCTGGACGTGACCCAGCCATGAGCACTCACAGCCCAGAGAGCCACACGTGTCCTGGGCTGCAACCAAAGCAGCGTGGGCAGCAGGGGGGGGAGGGGATTTGGCCCCACCTGAAAAGGGTCCGCCATATCCAGCTCTGGGGTCCCTAACACAAGAAGGAGGACTGTTGGAAACAGTCCAAATAATGGATCAGAGGCATGTAGTACCTCTACTTTCCTCTTTCAGTGAGGAAAGGCTGAGAGAGTTCATGTATCCAGTCTGGATAAGAGAGGACTCTGGTGCTCCATTTTTGCAATAAATGGGGCTTTTAAGAAAAATGGTGACAAGCTTTTTAGTAGGTCTTTTCCAGTAGAATCAGGAGAGTGTTTTTAAACTAAAAGAGGATAGATTCAGAGTAGACATAAGGAATACAGTTTTTTACTGAAGATAGTGAAACGCTGTGCAGGTTGACCAGAGAGGTTTCAAATGGCCCATCCCTGGAAACATTCAAGGCCAGTTTGAATGGAGCTTTGAGCAACCTGACCTAGATGAAGATGTCCCTACTCATTGCAGAGGGAGCAGATTAGATGACCTTTAAGTCCCTTCCAACCCAAACTATTAGCAATTCTGTGATCACAGAAGTACCACTTAACACAGTTGATTATTTTACTGTTGTCTTTCCTGCAAGTGCTAACTTGCTCAAAATTAAAGTGTTTTGTTGGACTGGAGTAGCTGGAATGAGGAACTATCAGAAATTATGCAACTAATGGCAGAAACGGATAATAGAAGCAGATAGAAGATTGCTGAGTGCCCACCAGCGCAGTCACATGCCAGTGGGTTACAAAGGGTGCCTTCTGCACTGTGGCTGCTGGGGCCATTGCAGACAAGCAGAGGTCAAGGATGGTTTTTTGAGAAGAGTGGTGATGGTTGTGCTAGCTCCTTAGCTAGAAACACTGAGAGTGGTGACCTCCTGCTTGATATGAGAGACTGAAGGGAGAGCTGTTCCTCTCTATGGTGGCTCTGCATTGTAACTCTAACACGCCTTCCTGACATCCCTGAGTTTCTGGTTCCTTGTCTTTAGCAGAACAGAATCCAGTTCCCCTGGATGCAGGCTGCTACTGTGTGTTCTTATTTTCTGGAAAGAAAAGACTCAAAAGGGGTGTTTGTCCTTTTCTTTATGGGGATTCCTTACCAACTTAACTGGTTCACTGCAGTTTCAAATTATTTTCTTTTTTTTCCTGGTGTGGCTAGGCGGCACTTGGAAAGTGGAATGGTAAGAGAGCCATCAGTTCTATGGAGAGGGGGGAAATGAATTGCCATAGAAAGTAGAAATTTCTCTCTAGCTTCAGAGGGAAAACTACAGTGCAATTATGAAATAGAAAGGGAGGTCTTGACCAGAGAGATAAAATATTAGGAACATAAAAGATTAGAAAGAAAAATTAAGGAAAAATATTATGCAATGTTCGAGCTTGGGTTCTGTCAATAAAGTAAATGGGAAACACATTTCTTTAAAAAAGTGTTTGTTTCAGGAGCTCAGCTTTTCTAAAGCACTATTCCTCTGATATAAAATCTTGAAAGTCTTTTTCTCTCATCCCCCACACAAAAAAAAAATCCCAAATAAAAACCTCAGAGTAAAGTTGTTTCAGTTCTGTTTGGAGTATACTTAAAATGATGAAACACAGAATATGGGAAATGTCAGTTTTCTTGGTGGACAATTAAATTTCATTGTCAGTTTAAACTGATGACACTGGCTTCTAAACTATTGAGCCTGTGCTAATAAATGCAACAGTTGTTCATAATTTGGCAGTGAATGACCTTTAAATGTAGGCGCTTACTAAGGATGTCCCTAGAGAACAATTCAACTTCAAAATGACACCCACGTGTTCTTGTTGTCATTTAAATATGCTCCTTTTGTCAATAACAGAATAATAAATACTAGTTAGATTTCTAATGTTGATTCAGATCCCAGGAAACTTACTGAATAAATTAGTGTACATTTGATTTATATTGACCAAAAAAATTTTACAGTGCTATATTGCAGGTCAAGGTGACATACATTTAAATGTGTTGTAGAGCAGAGGGCATACTTGACTGACACAAGTGCTTACTGCATTTTTAATTAACACTTCCAATACTACTTTCCAAATTGCTCCTGGAGTTGCAAATATAGAAGCAAGATCTAGCATGTAAGATCATAAACTAATGTGGGTTTTTTGAAAGTCCGTCGGCTTTACCTCCATAGAAGCAGCAGTTTAATTACAGGGCTGTACTTGTCTTTATGGAAGTATAAAACCACAAGGATCTAAAGTTTGGTATAGTTTATGTTTTTTAGCATTCTGTGCTGTTAAAATAAATGTACAGAGATAAAAAGGGAAGATTTTAGTTTTTCTTCCATGAAGACCTAGAATAAGCTACGATAGCAAGTTATTAAGAGGTAATATTAGTTTTTTAAATACAAAGTATGAAGGGAGTAATTATAGGTTTATGTAAATAGATTTCAAAGTATTACTTTTTTAGCCCTTTCACTTTTCTAGACTGTGTAAATTTGGTAGTTTTAAAAAAATCTGAACAGATTTTGAGTGCCTTGAGTATGAAATCTACTAGTGTGAAGACTACTTGCTTACCAGTTGGGCTTTTGTAAGCTCACCAAGTATTAACCTCGTGTCACAAGTGCTGTTGAAATCAGTGACACACCAGTTACTCCCAAGTTCAAGGAATTTAGACAGAAGTATTCAATCTTATTATTAAGTACAATTAGAGTGTTTTTTACAGTCTTAGTGT
>VXBU01006840.1:18328-52442 GCA_013400315.1 Bombycilla garrulus | reverse complement strand
TACAGATTAGTCCATATTGCTTCTACTATAAAATAGCAGAAGATATATTCTGCTTTTTTAAGATATCATTTACATTAATTTCTGTTATTTTTAAAGGCTGGATTTTTCTAATTGTGTGAGATCTGGATTTAGTCAACCTCTGGTTTCATGCTGCTTGCCTACGTCAAGGTATACAAAATGTCTTCTCTGAGAACAGATTCTTTTATCTCTTACAACTTAAATTGGAAAGAAATTTCTGTGTCTGAGTTAGTGAATAATTTTGTTTTGAACCAGAAGATTGTATTCATTTATAAGCAGTTAGCCTGAATGCAAGGCTTCACTTAGAAAGTTTGAGCATCACTTACCTACTGTCAGGAGCAACTTTTGGATCATCAGCATCTTTTCTCCTTCTGGATTTTTTCTTGGAAACAAAAATCTCCTGCTGCCTTATGTAAGATATGAAATGGAAAGCAAGTTCTGATGTCTGTGCTGCACCCCTATATGATTTCAAGCCTTTCAGGTACTGCTTGTGACATACTGGCTTTTTTTGAATGGCTGCAGTTTACTTATTGCTAACATTATCCTGAGTTTTGTAGTTAGACTGCTAATGCAAACATAGATTGTGTAAGAAATGGTGTAAGAAATAGTGTAATTATTCCCTGACAGGTTATTCTGTGGAAGATGAGTTTTCTGTTCATGATAACAGAAGAAAATAGTGAAAATAAAAAAATTAATATTTTAGCTGCAGGACATTTTGTATGGAAAGCCTCCACTCATGAACGCCTCAGCGTTTAAATCAATACAGTTTGAAAAACTCTCATACAAGTTGATATAATAACCTCTGAAATACTAATGATGAGTTATCACTTCCACTGGGAAACTGTACCGGTCCCAAGCATAAAAGTGGTCATTTAAAATGTCTTTACTAAGCAGCGCAGTATTCTGCAGAACTAAATCTCAAGTAGAGCTGGCTCCCTAAATGGTAATTCCATCTTTTTTTAAAAGGTCAGCTCAATTAGATTTTGGCAAGATTGAGTCTTCAGTGTCTCTTATTATATTCATCAGGACACATTGGCTGGTAGTTTGCAAGTGTTCATGAGCAAAACAGGTTAGTAATATATTGGTACCAGTACAAATGGATTGTCCTCATCACCGCATAGACAAAACACTCATGAGAACTGTGCGATTCTTTAAACACTAGTGGCATGATATAATGAAGTTGTATTCCATTAAGCACTTGTATACAAGGGAGCAAAATGTCATCACCTGAGTGTGGCTGCATTTCTGTGATACAACCTCATCTGTTCCGTCAACTAGTTTTGCTCTGATCAATAAGCAGTTTTCTGTGGCCTTTCACTACTGTCAGATGTCATTGAATGATGTAAATACACATCAGAAACTAGAAACTTGACAGCTCACCTAGACTAAAGAGAGAAGTGTGAGAGGGGGGTGTACTGCTGGGATAGACAGAAATGACAGCTGATGTCTGCTGTGTACAAATGATTTGATATTGCTACAGACAAGATTTTTCATTTTCCATAAGCATGCAACAAAGTGATTCTGGCTTGTGCAAGTCAAATCATTCAAAAAGACCAAAGAGAATAAAAAGGGTTTTTATATTGCAGGACAGCACTGAACAGAATGGCCCACTTACAAATTACCTTTACTTTTATTATTGCCTTTTGATACTAAATCTTGGGTCCTACTTGATGCTAAAATGAAGGAGGAATAAATAAATATTAGAAATGTTCTCTTAGGCAGCATACAGCAAGTAAAATATCTATTCAATGCTAGCATACTCTTTCAGAGCATTAGAGAACACACTTAAGTGTTTAACTACAGAATCAAAAAGCTTGGAGGTATTTTGGTTGCTTGTATTGTTTTTGAGTTGTGAAGAAGCTTAAAAATGCTTTTAAAATGGCAATATAAGACTAACTATGAAAACAGATATATTCTGTAGTGAGGAATTGTAGTTGGAATATGCAAGTTTTTTCTACTTTGAAGTCTTTTTGATACACTTTGTGATTTCAATAAAGATCAACTGTCAGCAGTTGAGATGAAGAGGAAAGAGTTCAGCACTATTCAGTGTTTCACTTATAGCTGCTGTATCATGGGTCTTGCGCTGTGGAACCTACTTGCTCCTATTTTACCATAAGAAATTTACAATATGACTCCCAGAACATAGTTTTCTGTGTGGAGTGGAAGTTTCTGTAATAGATGGTTGTAGGTAGATAAACATTTAAGCTTTTTGGACATGTACATGGTATTTGGCGTTTCATCTTGAGGGTTGGTTTAATCCTTCCTAAGTAGTATATATACATGTATCCTGACAGATATACATATGCCTTTACTATATTTGCTGCTATGTAAGAAGCAAAATATGGAAGTCATGATTTTGAAGGGAAAATAAATATGTTAGTAAAATAAAATTTCTTTCTAAAAAAAATCTCTGAGTTTTGTAACTTAAAATAATACCTGCTGATGTGTTGACAGAGCGATCTGTACTCTGGCCTACTTGTTAACAGCAATGTCACTGACACCAGCTTGCACTCTACCTTGCTCTCCTGGTCACTGGCAAAACTGCTGAGAAGGTGGGAGTATTATTATCTCTGTGTGATGCTCTGTGCATGTGCATGCAGGAATGTAATGGAGTTCACAGTCTCCACCTCCACTCCACTCCAGTGAGGCTCCACCTGCAGTGCTGCATCCAGCTCTGGGGTCCCCAGAACAGGAAGAACACCAGTGTGTTAGAGGAAGTCCAGGGGAATGATGCAAAGATGATCAGGGGGATGGAGCACTACTTTTATGAGGAAAGGCTGAGAGAATCACAGATTGTCCAGACTAGAGAAGAAGAGATTCTGGAGTGACCTTCTAGCAACATTTCAGTACCTAAAGGGAGTCTACGGGAGGGCTGAAGAGGGACTTTTAACAAGGGTGTGTAGTGGTAAAACTAGGGCCAATGGAATTAAACTGAAAAAGAGTAGATTTAAATTATACATAATAAATATTTTTTTTATTGTGAGTGTGATAAGGTACTGAAACAGGCTGTCCAGAGAACCTATCAATGCCCTGTCCCTGGAAGTGTTCAAGGCCAGGTTGAATGGGACCCTGAGCAACCTCAGCTAGTGGAAAGTGTCTGTCTATGGCAGAGGAGTTAGAACTACATGATCTTTATGCTGCCTTCCAGCCCAAACCCTTTTGTGATTCTTCAATATCTTTGGTGCCTTAATAATGTTATTATGCTTTAGTATTCTTATCCACTAACTGAAGTATAATTTGTATGAAGAAAAGCCCATGCTTCTGCTGTGTCAGGTTTTAGGCATGTGCCATGAGGTCAGTGCTTATGTATCGGAGATTGGGTCTTCAGCAGTCGCTGGCCATACTGCTCATATATACCAGGATGTCTCAGCTAAGAAGCCTGGGTTCAGAGCCAGTGTGATGATTCCCACTGACTTCTGGAGTTCCCAGTTTGGGCTCTGGACAGTTTCCATCACCTCTGTCGCTAAGGGGCTTTCAGACAGTGGTTGACCTGACTTAGAACAGGTTTCAGGAGACTGGCATAAAACTTGGTTAAGAATAACCAAGCATAACCACTCTAAATTACATGCATTCCCTGTTTTCTCAGACATCAGATCATACCTCTACCTCTTCTTAATGTTGTAAATTGTTTAGTGCTTTGTGGTGTATACAGGGAATGACCAGGTGCTCACCTGCCATTATAAATTTGTAAGGAGCACAATGACATGCAAAGTATGTGATGCTAAGTCATCAATTGTTACTCTGCTAGCATATTTCAGTTAATTTACTGAAATACTGTGTATTATGGACTATTGTTGTGAAAGAGAGGCTGCTGGACAGCTCTGATGTTTATTTTAAATGAGAAAATTATTTTGAGTTTATTTCTAATTTAGCTCATGAAGTCACTCAGAACCAGTTTGTGGTTTGCAAATAAAAAGTGTTGTCACTTTTTCTGATACAAAAACAACCAAACAATATTAATGTGCATACAATAATGATAACAAAAAGAGTGATGTCATGGTGTAGCTGTTAAGCACGACTTTGGTAACTAAATTCATTGTAACCAAGATATTATCCAATTTAATTTTTTGGAGGGTAGAAAGGGAGGTGATTGACTTGTGGGGTGGAGAAGTTCATTGCACAGAAGATATTCTATATGCATTATTTTATGTCTGGACTCAAATCTTGAGAATTATTCAGATTTTCTAGAAACTAGCAAGAGGTCTCTGCTTCAGCTTAGCACCTGCCTGTGCTTTAGGATACTTTATAAGTTTAGACCAATCTAATGTAATTGTTTACTTTATTTTTTTTTACTTAGTTCCTTATACTGGCAAGCGAGCTTAGATATCTCATAGCCCAGTACAGCACCTCCAAATACTGTAACCTCTAGAACACATTAAAAATCCCCCCAAAAAGAGGGTATAAAATGCCACTTTCCATTGTTGGCATGTCTACCATTGTAGATATGCTATTTATAAGATTCTTTCTAGAGCTATTTCTGCTGTAGTTTTGAAATACACTTGTGATTGTAATGCATGGCCTAGCGATAAAAAGATTAAAACTCATTTGTGGTAACATATGGTTATGTAGTTACCCCAAACATATAGCTATTTTCTATACTATTCTTTTTCTCTTGGATGTACATAATAAAGTAAGCACATAACCTGGTTTGTTTTGGTTTGACTTTTTTTTTTTAATTTACACATTTTGCAGTGTTTCTGTCACTTCAACTTCTTGTTCCTTATTAAGACTTCAGAGATACAAACCAGTAGCTCAGTAATTGCTTTCTTGAATCTGCCTTTAATAATTACATTTAGTAAAGCTGTATCGAAAATTAGAAAGGCAGAGACTAATGGAAAACTAGATTTTTCACTGAATTAGAAAGCAAGACAATCCATATATTGACAACATTTCAAGTTGAAACAGATCAGGAAAAGTGTTTTGGACTGTCTGTGCAAAGAGGCAAACACAGGCCTGATGTGCAGTGGCATCTGCTTTTTATACAGGCAGAGAAACTATAAGAGATTTCATGTAAATAGGTGTCTTGAGAGGGGACAGTAGAGATCTGATTTGGAAGCAAGTCACCTGAGGTTTTTTTAGTCAGAGAACCTTTTTCTTCACCTTAACAAAAGTCTAGAAAGTGCTAAGTTTTCACTGATTAAAATACCTTAAAGGCAAGATGGGAAAAGAGGAAACATGTTTTAATTTCTTGTTTTAGACCTGTGGAAGAATATTTGTTGAGGGTGGTACCACAGCACTGCAAGTCCACTTGTATGAAGGGGCTAGAGAGGAGATGTTGTGTCATTGTTTAATAGGGACTTTAGTAGTTTTAGGGACTTTTCACTAAAAATTTTTGGATTTGAACTCCCATTTTAAGAACAAGGGAAAACATGAAAATTGTTTTCAGACTTCTATCACTGATATGCTAATATTTTAAATGCCTCTTATTACAAGCAGGCAGGGGATTGCCTGACTGGTTGATTGACTGGTTCATATATTAAGCATGTGTTCATTAATTTCTAGATGTTTTGTGTTACCTCAAAATTTTAAAAATACTCTAAAGCCTCAACAACTGTGAAATGTACATATGTGTATAGTTCTGTCAATGTAAGTAGATAATTTCATGGTTGTATATTGTTAGTTGGTTGTAAAAGCTTGTGCTTACAAGATTTGCTTTTTCCTGTTTTTTTTTTTTTTTTTTAACTGTTCTGTCACATGCTATCCTTTTTCGTTTAGTAACTGCGCTGTTTTTTGTTGATAAAGATCATTTGGGTTTTTTGTAGCATTTGGACATTGGTCTTTGCTTCAGTTACCTGCTAAACAGACACTGAGCCTAAAAAAAATTGACACTTTAAGCATCTTTGGAGACCCTTAATTTTGGAGACCAACACTACAATTCCTCTTATATGCTGCACATTTAATAAGAGTTTGCTTTGACAGCATAATGCTTTCTTCTGCTGCATTTTAGAATGCATACACAGAATTGGACACATTTTGCATGTGTGATTTGGATTGGATTGGTGTAGGTTAGTGGAGCATAGATCTTGTGATTTTTCTTACACTGTGGATCAGTTTTTGATAAACATGGAAAACATGGAAAAGTGTTCTGATTATGTACATTTATACAGGTTTTGGATATTTAATAAATTTTACTGCAAAATATTGCTGAATTTTCCATTTTAATATGTCTCATTGAACATGGGGATGGTTTGCAGGTTTCTGAACATAGAAAAGGTTTCTCCAGCTAGAAACTTCACCTTAAAGCCTAATCACATAGCACATGATTAAATAGTAACTTTCATTGTGTTATACATGTATATTAATCCATATGTAATTTTAAGGTAATTAGTAGTAACTGTTGGTAGTCTGATAGACTTTTTCACTAATCCAGCAACTTCTATGACATATGGAAAGGTCCAGTTATTTCTAATGTTACAGGCAGTGTATTCTACTGTGCGGTGATTGCAGCAATGAAGGCTCTATTACATCACCAGCAATCTGACACATTTCACTTCTGCTTGTAGAACCCATAAAGCTAATATTTTTTTTGTTTGGAATGGAAATAATAAATATATAAGGAAGAACTTTAGAAGTCACAGAGGAAATGGAAAGAACCAGAAAGGTGAGGCATGCTTGAGATTCCTTCCTGGGTCACTGGAACTTCTGTAAGAAGAAACCAGCATTGTTTGTAATTTGGGAGGAATTTGTCAGTTGCAAATAAATTGCTGCTTTGATAGTAACTTTTGGACCTAGGGTTTTGGGGTTTTTTTCTGTACCTGTGGGAAAGATGACAGACTCTTAAAAAGAGAAATAGCATGAAGCTAATGGGAATATCTATCATCTTACATCCCATTCACCTTCTTCAAAATATTGCAACAGGATCTTCAGAGAAGCTTTGCAAACCTGAAGAGTAAATTGCTGCTTGATAACAAAAAACCCAAAACACTGTAAAATTTGTGGCAGTCATGAGCTTATAACTGGGTCTTCTTCGTGTCTTCCAAAAAATGAAAAAATAGAAAAAGAAGTGATTTTTTTTCATCTATTTACTTTTCCTCCTGCCTTGGAAAGAGTTTTCATGGAGTCATAGGGTCATTTGGATTGGCAGTGGCCCATGGAGGTCCAGGCACAACCACCACCACCACCCTTGCTCCACACAGGGCCAATGTAGATCAGATTCCACAGGGTCATGTCCTATCATGTTTTGGCTTTCTCCACTACTTCTCTGGGCCCAAGCTCCAGTGTTTATCTAATATACACTTTCCAATAAAACTACTAAATAAGCCAGATTTGGCACTATGTCAGGTCTTATTTTTCCAGAAAAATTGAGTGATCTTTGCATGCAGTAATTTTTCATTGGTTCTTTTAAAAAACGGATAAAAGATTTGATAGAAAATGTTTTCAGTGGAAAGAAAGATGTGGGAATAGAATGATAACAGAATGTCCTAATGTAGTAGAAGGGTATGGGTCTAGGGCTTGGATTTTTTAACTCCAAGCCTCTGAATTATGCCCAGTCTGAATGCTCTAAGTAGGTTTTTCTAAGAGCAATCATGAAATAAGTTGTTCAGCATTGCAGAAGTGTTTGGATCCAAAATTTCCAAAGTAACCATGATGTTACTATTTGCCATACTTTTCTGTATGTGTGTTTTTCCTGCCTTGTTAAATGTTGTTTTCATTTTTAGTTCTTACTTGGAAGTAACCTGTAAGGACATTGTCCTTTGTTCATTTGTTTGCACCATAGTCGGTCATGCATACTGAGTTAAGTGGACACTCGTGTGGAAAAGGAGCGTGTGACTGACTACTGCAAGTATATATGTGCAGCCATGTGGGTTGCATTGTGTGAAAAGTGCTTAAATGGCACGGTGAGCATTTAAATTCATAATCCTTGCTTCTTAACACTTAACCCTTTTACTTCTTTTACCCCTGAGCAGGTAACTGGGAATCAAGGGAAGGGAATATATCTTTTGCATAGGTACATTCACAGACATGACCAGTCGATATGGTCCTTTGAGGTCCCTAATACAGACCTCTTGGCTAAGACACACTTGGGTTTTTGTCATCCAGCTGCCCCACCAGCTGTGGAGGGAGGGAGAGAGGTACCATGTGTTACCAAGTAGTTTTCAGAGCAAGCAGATGCAGTGACATACGATTCTGATTCATACACAGTGGAATTGTGCATTCCCTTTAAGAATACAGGAGTGGGAGTATTTCAGACTACAAGCCCCTTCTCCTACTCTTCCATGGACTCTTTGGCCTCCTACACCAATGATAATGTAGTATGGTCTTCTCAGGTTTTGTTTCCCTATGCCGTAGATTAGATGCCTTCCAGCATCTGTTATACAAACCTTTACAATATCCTCCAATTGTTTTTCTGCTTCCTAACATTATAGCTGCTCCTGAATAGAAAAGTGTTCTGTAAGCCTGAAATTTATCCTGACTTTGTAGAGAAGCCATGAATAGAATGGTCAGATGAACAGAATCAGATCAGACACGTTGTGAAACTAACAGAGCACCAGCTTATCCTATTGGAAAAACTACATTATGAACATACTCAGTGCAAAGTTTTCTTAGTAGTTGGGCAAGTTTCCAGAAGTTTATGACTTGGCCAAATTTGCCTCCCAGATGTCTTCCTGGTCTTCTTGTCCACATCTTGGAGGAATCTGTGTGAAGCAGTTTGGGTTTTGTTTTGGATTGGGTTTTCGGGTTTTGATAGGGTTTTTTGGCATGGATAATATAAAATGTATTTTTCTTTAAGTATATGTTTGGACTGTCTCAGCTGTAACTCTCTAAAAATATTTTCTGTCTGAATCACATACCTGATACAGAAAACCTAAGCCCAAAAATTAAAGGTTGGCAAAACTATAAGTAACCAAGAACAGTCTTGTAATGGAAAATATTAGATTATTCTAATTGCTCCTGGCTCTGCCATTGAATTCCATAATGTGTTTTATTAAATTACTTCCATCTCAGGTCCTCTTCAAATGTTACTGAGATTGTAAAAAGAAAAATAACAGCAGTGTGTCTGAGCTGCAGCAGGAAACAGGGTGAGGAATTAGTTGATGCAAGATGAATGTCCCCCTTCATGACACCTTTAGAATTCTTACTTGTGAAAAACATGCAGGTGAAAGAAAAGGTAGGTAGGGACAAGGCTTTACAGAAACATGAGTCATTTCTTGCTGAGGCAGTGGGAGACGACTTCTCAGTCACATGTAGGATAGGGTAGGTTGCAATTTTTTTGCCCTGGAAATAGAAAAGTGACACTTTTTCTAAATATGTTGAAGAATCAACTTTTGCTGCAAGTAAGAACTTAGAGTAAACTAGGCATTTGCATGCCTTCTGCAGGAGTGCACTGTAGTTTCATAATAACAGAGCCTGTATAACAGAAAAAATATTAGAAAAAGCTATTTATGGCAGTGCTTTCCATGAGTAAAAATGGCAAAAGTTTTTCTATTCAGGTAAAAGCAAGGACAATGGCAAGATTCAAAGAGGTTCGGATAGTTGAGTGAAGTTTTTTGCTAAGTGCCTAATAAAGCAAGAAGAAAATTTGACACCTCAGAATAGAGGAAGGAGTGATACCTGTGACAGTATCATGCTGTACCTATAGGACTTCTTAGCGGTATCTGTAATATTTTGTTGGTAGTGGTTTTGTCCAACTGAATTTAGGGTTTTAAGTCCGTATGTATTTAAATAGCAAACTTGGTTGGTATTTGCTGGTGATGAACATCAGGTTTTCTAGTAAAGTAAATGAAGATTTCTTGTGCACCAAAGAACCCAAGACCTGAAATGTGATTCATATTTCAGCTTACATGAGTGTATATATTCTGTTTCCTCATAGTGCTGTTTTTAGGAAGATACTAGCTTTTGTTACTGAAGTGTTAAAGTCACATTAGTACTTTGGTAGTCTGTGCTTGGCTGTGCCTTCTATTTTTGTCCATTGAGGAAAAGGCAGTTGTGGATTTTTAGACCTGTGAATAGTACTGTTTGATGCTTTGAGTTAACATTTGAGGAGACTGACACATTGTGTTACTAGTTCAAGCAACAGACCATAGTTAAAAACAGCACAAATTTCAGTCATCCACATCCTATTGCTTTGTTTACAGTAGGCATGCTTTTATTTACACATTTCCTGCATCAGACTCAATTTATAACTTATTTAAAATCTTTCAGAAATGTGCTGGATACATAAGACCTTATCTGGCTGAATACTTGTGCAGGTAATTAGTTGATAATTTGCCTCACTATCTTCCAAGTGATTGAGACACAAGCTGCAAAATAACATAATATTCACTGAATCAATTTTCATGTCTTTGAAATGATAAATATATGACTATACAACCAGTGTTCTTGGATAGCTTATTCAGTCTTGTATCACAGAATTACTAATAGGATACTTGTATTATTGTGCTGGATATTGGTTTGTATTAGTATTTCTACTGCCTTTGAAGCTATATGATCTGTTGACATTATTGTATTGGAAGTAGTTCCCATAAATGGTTTAGATGTTGCCTTTTCTCAGACATGGCAGTTTGAGTCAAAATCTGCGCTGCCTTAGCTCTTCCACTAATGTCAGTATAGTTGTCTACTTGAAGTGTCTTTGATTTATGCACTTGCTGTGTTTTCTATTGTAAAAAAAGCAAGCTAGGAAGTATTTGCTTCTCTTCCCTGTTATTTATGTTCAAGTAAAATCCAAAGCCTGTTCTGCACTTCGTGCTTACCTGCTCCCTTTTGTGGTATGCCTGCACCTTTCTGACTGCAATTCCCATAGACATACCTGGGACAACCCCAGGCTGGCCCTCTTGTCAGTGAGCTTTGTCCAAACTTTATGATGAGTTCTGCAGCATGTGCTGCCCATGCTGCTGCTACTGTGAATGCTGTCAACGGTCCCTGAGCCAGTTTAAATCTGGCTCAGGAATATTTGCCTTCACTGTGTCCAACAAGCGAACTATATAAATACTCTGTTAGTCATGGCCTGCAAATTCAGAAGCTCAAATACTTCAATCTCAATTTCGGCACAATATTTTATTATTTTTGAGCACTGTTTGTGGTAGCTGCTGTTGCATTTTCATCAGTAGCTGTGCAGAGTTTGTCACTTCTGTTTTCTTTACCTTCCTTACACATGAAGAAGCGTTTGATTTTCTGCAGCTGGATACATCGATAACTATATCCTGGTAACCTGTTTCAGGTCTTGTCTCAGTCACAGCAGACTTAGTCCAGTAACAAAACTGTCTTCTATCTGTTTGAGCTTATTTCTTTGTCCCACTTTGTATTACCATTCCACAGAGATTGACGTGGCAAGGGAAACCTTTGGTGAGCAGGATGGCATTCTTTGATAAATTGATGCAGTGTCTTGTCTTACCAGGAATGAGTGCTGATGTTTGAAGCAGTGTTGTTAGTTGCGTGTAAGAGTAATATAGGTGACAGGCAATCGCAGAGGTAATGTGGTTTCCATTTTGGAAGACGGGTCAATGCCAATTTAGTGAAAGTTTGGATGATTTAGCTTAGTGAAAGGAAGTGCCTGAAGGTGTTACATGGATCCTGACTGCTCATCTTCTTATTAACAGAATAGCATTTGAATCCTCCATTTTGGGGCTGAAGATAGGGTAATCACAGTATTTACATCTAATATATGAAGGATATTTGCTAAGTTGTACAGTCACTTAAAAAACAACCTCCTTTGACTACTGCTCTTAAAAATTTATTTGGATGAACTACTTGTGTAGTAAAGAGGAGCAGAGACTTCTCAGACAGATTACTGCAGAGACTCTAATAAGAAGTGATGCAAAGTTTATATACATTATTTTTTCCCCTGGTATTTAATCACTGTGATGAATGTGTAGCTGATTTTAATAGTTTGTGTATATGGTATCTTGACTAAATCCTGTTGTGTTTCATATTCATATGTGTTTTGTTAGTCACCAGCTAGAGAAAAAGACTATGTTCATGTACTGTGATAGACACACCATGGAAAATGAGACAGTAGAAAGTCAGTCCCTTTGAAATGCTTATTACGCTGATGCTTGTGTATCTTTTTATGTGTTCTTTGCACCATTTACATTTCTGTTTGTAAACAAAATATCTGTGCTTTGGAGGGATTAAGTCACCCAGGTGTTCTCCAGGAGCAAATTCAAGTGCAAACAGAATAACACAGTTTCAGTGTTTCTAGAAAAAAACTTGGTGCTGTGTCTAACCTCTAACAAAAAGGAGCTTCTTGCTGCTAGTTGGCTGCAATATGTGGACACTTTCATTGTGGTTAGGAATTGCATTCTGCCTTGGGAAGTGCAGGATTCATTACAACTCTCCAGAGAAAATAGCAAAGGATTTTGTGACAAAATAGAAGATTCCTTATATTTTATCCAACTTAGATTGAATGTGTTTCTTGTAAATATACTTCTGGCATCAGTTATTTTTGCAGTATTCGAGTATTTTATCCCAATTTATTGTTTTATTGGAAAGCTAATATTTTCCATAGAAGGCCTATAGTTTTTCTATTTGTAGAACATTTATTCTAAGAGACATTGAGATGATCCAAATGAACAAATAGAGTAGATTAGGCTAATTTTATTTTTTTATCTGTATAGTTATAGGCTTTAGCATGGGTTGTAAACTTTTTCCTTTTTCAGTAAACAATACCTTAGGTTTGACTGTAACAAAGTTAGCCAAATAGGTAACCACAGTGACAATGAGATTTTGAAAGGGTATCTATGTAACAGTTGTCCTCTGCAGGGTCAATAAAGAAAAATACCAGAAATAAGTCAGATCTTGTAGCATCTTGGTTTGGTTACAAATTAGATTTCCATAGCCAGTGTATCATTGGCAAGGGAGAGGCTTTTTAGTTTAGAAAGCCAAGTAAGTTATTTTTCAGGAGATGACAGAGAGGTTCCTATGGGATTTTATGAACCGTGTGTTTGGAAAAGATTGGTTTAAAGAGAGTTGAAAAAATCAGAAAACTACTTACTCTTACATGTCAGCTACTCTTTCATTCAACAGTGACAGCTCTGTAGAAGCCTCCCTCGAGCTTCTCGTTTTATAAGAATTACAAAACTGCCTGACTGGGTTGCAGTATAAATTGTTTTACTATCTCTTCCTCCAAACCCTAAGAAATATGACAGACACCTCTAGAAGGCCATCTTCAGGAAGAATATCCCTGAATCCTGTGCACATCTTTTGTACATTATTGTTACTAACATTGCCATTTTACAACTGGAGGAGCCTCATACTGTAAAAGAGTGTAGGGGAAGTGTAAGGAAATAATCATTAATTATTTTGTATTGTTGGTAGAAAATATGAACTGCAGGCTGGAAGGTTCTTGAAGAGACTGTAATCTGGTTTAGGTAGATACTGGTACCAGTAAAACCAGTAACTGTAAGGGAAGAGAAATTTTCTAAGTTAAAAAGTGGCTGAAGTTTGTATAAATTAGTAAGGAGGTATTTGAATTAGGAGTCATTTATAAGAACGAGTGATTGTTCTTATGTACACATCTTTTTATTTAGTTATTCTTTTTAGCAATGAAAGCTAAAGTTAGATTACAGTAACATGAGATTTAACAGAAGGAGTCAGGGAAATAACAAATTTGTTCTCTTATGTCACAGTAGAAAATCTATTTTTGTATGTTAAAAACAGTAAGGCTGTTTCCCCATGTTAGAATGGGTCAGGTAACTGCATCAGCCAGGCTGGAGCTGTTGGGAGTACTCTCTGGAAATCCTACAGTGAACATTTCACTTCTCTGTCATGGTTTTTCTCCTTCACAAACTCTGGACAAAGCAGTATCATAATTGCATAATATCAAGCTTTCATTTCCATATTCAATACGATTGTGTATTTTTTTCCTTGTGCTGTAATTTAATATTGTACCTTGGACTTGGGACTAAGTGAAACAGTCTGATTTCATATAACAGACATGACAGTGCTTGGGGTGAGGGAGGGCACTCTGAGTTTAACCCAACTTCTGAGCTGACTTTAGGTGAGATAAGCAAATCTTGTAAGTGATAGTGCACAGGAGCTAAGTCTCTTTGAGCCCCCTCAGTAAAAGTGAAAGTAGTAGAAGCTGTAGTGTGTGTTGAGCAGAGCTGTACTGCTAGAGGGCGAGGCACAGGCACAAGGAGCGCCTGCCCCAGGCAAGCAGGGAGGTGGAAGAAGCTGCAAGGACCGAAGCCCAAACATCTGTACCAGCTGAGCTGCCCCACTACAGCTCTGGCTTTCCACCTGCTCTCGTACCCATCAGGAAGATGTTCAGCATGTGTGAGGATGATACCAGGGCGGGTGGATGACTCTTAGCTCTGAGCCTGTTCATACTGCTCTCAACACTCTTGATTCTTCAGGCATTCACTTCTCTTCCTTTACTGCCTCTGGCACACACTCATCTCTTCTTTGGAGCCCAAAGCAAAACCACATGAAGCAAACTGGTCTCTTCAGGGCTATGCTGCTTCCCTCTTTACTGTGCCCCAACTCGTTTCCCAGTCCTGCAGCAGAAATGGGGCCATTTCCTTGTGAGAAGACTGCAGGAGCTCATAGTAAGAGCTGCTTGTGTAGAAGAGCATTTTCTAAAGAGTCAACAGATGTGTCTTTGAGCAACCCACCCAAGAACAGAAGGTCTTAAGTCTCAATGACTTGAAATGGTGGTAATAACCAAAGTAAACACTGGATGTCAGACAAAGGAGAGCTAGAACTGGGGGAAAATACATTTGGAGAACAAAAGTGAGGTTTCCCTTGCCTCATACCTCTGTAACCCACGTTGGCTTCTATGCCCTTGAGCTGCCCTGTGTCAACTGCAGAACTGAGTTTTGCTGCACTGCTTTCCAAAAGATGAAGTCAGAATAGGTTAATGTGTTTTCATTTGGGGAATAGTGAGATTCAGTTTTATCAAGGCTACTCTGAAGTTTGAGTTGGCTCTGATTACTGTCCTTGTCTCCGCCTGTGCTGAGAAGGGCATTCAGAAGTATAGAGCATTGCCATGAGGCACTGGCACTCCTAAGACACAGAACTGCTGTTGCAGCTACATGCAGCTCTGGTAACCACCACCACCCAGGTGCTCTTATTGATCGTGTAGAATATTGTTTTCTCCTGAAATGGTAGGATGGAAATAGGCTTAAAGTTATCTTTTGATCTCTACTATTTTCTGCAGTTTTCTAATCATAGTTGTAGCACAATCAAGACAGAAAATGTGTCATTGCCTGAGCAATAATGAAACACTAAACATGTGGAAATCCTATTAGTGTTTCATAGACCATAGCTGTCATTTAATTGCTCTGGAATTCCTTCCATATGGCCATGGCAAAGGTTTAAGGTTGAGTTTTCTTGACAGTTTGAATGCATTAGCTGTTCCTCAGACAAAAGTCTGTCAAGTATACTGAAGCATCTGAAGGGATGTATTTATTTCTGTAAGTAATATATTAAATAGAATTAGGGTCAGTAAGCTTGGTCTTGAGAGATAAAAACATGACAGTAGAATTTTGTGGAGTTTTCTGGTGAATGTTAGACAAATGGATCTGGTTTTTGTAAATTTATCTTTTTCTGCTTCTGATTTTGTATCTCCTTATTCTAAATGACACTGCCTCAAATCTGGTTTTCAACTGTAATTTTTCAAAAGTATTGTAATTCACTTTTCTGTGTGTAAGTATGCACAATATGTTAGGATTAATTTACCATATTAGTAAACTATGTAGCAAGCATAATTTCCATGAATGAATGTGACAGTCATCTGTGTATTTCTCATGTAATAGGAAACCAAGCTGAGATGTTACTATACTTGTTAGTTTTCATCCCTACTCATGTTTGTCATTCTTGTCTGCATTTTTTTGTTAAATTGATCATTGTAGGATATTTTGAGACTAAGTTACTGGAGCTGCATAATTTTTCATCACATTATCAGATAAAAAATGTCCTTTGGTGTCCAATGTACACATGTGACATGGGTAAGAACTGAAACGGGCAGTGTCAGTATTACCCTCAATTCATTATATGCGCTTGTAGGCACCATGGGCAGCTTTTAGTTCCTGACTAGTTCCTGTTTTCTTCCATTTGTGCTGTCTGTCTTTGAAATTCACAGTGATACAGTATCAATTTTTTGTCCATATATAATCCATATATAATTACTTGCTATGTAGTACTGTCCAGTTTCTGCAACAAGAGAAATGCATGTGGTCTTATTGAAAATATGGAAAAAGGACCATTCATTTAGAGGTTTGGTAATGATCAGAAACAGATAAATTCAGGAAAATGGCAAAATATGTTGCCAGCAGTAAGGAAAGAAGAAAATGGTTTCCAGGATCTGAATGTAATCCATATAATTGGAACAAAGTGAAGAGATTTAAAAAAAATATGTGTGAATTTGTTTTATACTCAGACCTGGAAGTTTTTACTATTTTATTAACAAAGACCTTAGGAATTTTTTTTTTTTAATTTTCATCATGTTTGATGTTTATGAATTACAGTGGCAGATCTGCAATTGTCCTGGTTTAAAAGATTGGCCTTATTCATACTGATATCCAAATCAGAGATTTTTGCCTCATACATTATTGATGTGGGTTAAAGTCTCTTGGAAGAATGCTTTTAATGGATAGTGATCTTCCAGCTATGTGCAGACATCGCTGATAACTGTTGTGGCAGTAACCAAGAACAGTGAGATGTTTCTAGTTTCAAAGTACTCTTGCAGTTTTCCGATTGGTGTCTTCAAATCTATGGTCCCTTGTGTCCTAGTCAGAGTCAACTGCAAATTGTTCAGTGCAGTGTAACTTCTGGTATTTCAGTGACTATGGGAAAAGTATTTTGCTTGTCTAATTCAGAGATTAATTCTTGCATTTTCATTTATCTATCTGTCACTTATAAAAAGTCATATATCTTTTCAGAGTTATCTCTTCAAAGAACATGACCAATTTTACTAGAAAAGCAATTTCCTAGCACTGTTGAATTTTTTCCCCCATAGTTCTTGTGTCTTTATTTTGGCACTTTCATCTATGTTCACCAGTTTCCTTACATTGTTTTTTCTGCCAGGGCCTGCAATTGCGCAGTTATATTTGTGCAAGATTTTCTTATAGCTATTTTGTATCCACAAAGAGATCCTATCTCTCCCAACTTAATGTATCTTTTTGTCTTTCACACAAAGCCATGTCATTTTATGAAACAGTGTCTCAGAAACTAATTTATGTGCTTTTAATTTGCTCTTGTGAATTCTGATACGGTAAATAGTGAGGAGGCAAACCTGGAATTTATGCAGTCTAAATAAAGTCGTAATACAAGTTTATAAACTGTGTTATTTATTGCATTTGTGCTTTAGAAGTTACTTTGTAAATCAGTCTAATATTTAGATTTAAATAAAGGAAAAACATTTTTGGGTTGTCCACTTATCACTAATTGCTCTGTACTTCTGAAGCATAGGTGCCATAGTAAGTAGATTAGAAACATCGTTTGCAGTTTTGTTTTGAAACAGTGATATTCAACAAGCGTAGCAGAGTTGTTTGTTTTGTAAATTTTAGGTGTCTCCTAAAGCTGGATCTGTGAGGGGCAAGTTAAAGCCTCCACACTGGTACAAGGAGTTGAGGACATAAGGTTGACAGTGTCTGTATTTTGAAATAACATTACTTTGCATGCAAAGCTGTGCTTCTCTCTTGCACCTTCTGTGAAAATAACTGTCAAATATATTGTTCAATGTCATGATGTTAACAAAAATTATGAAACTGTAATTAAAACAGGATGAAGAATAAATGTAGCATAGTTTTTGATGTTCTGAAGCCATTTATGTCATTCCATGATGAAACACAGAAAAAAATAGATACGTGCTTTGAAAAGATTTTATTTCACATAATCCAACTATTCTTCTTTATAACAAGACAAGTATTTAGATTTCAAAGGGACAAATACTTCTCTGAAGACGCACATATGAATAAAATAAAAATGGTACTGCACATGCCAAACTGTGATTCACAAGAAAGTTATCTGCCAAGGGACTGCTTATAACTGAGGCAGGATCCCCTTAGACTTCTCCAAACTGCTTGGCAAACCCTGTAGCCATCAGAAGTGCTAAACCTAAAGTGGTGAATGGCTCTTAGCTGACTGAGGTGTAAGTGGGTGTTATGAGTTCCTCGTAATTACTGGAGATTTAATATCAAGTAAATACAAAAGTGTTACAACACCTTAGCTAGAGACCCATGAGCACTTTTCACTTAACTATTTTCATATTTTGTTATCCATTCTTTCTAACAAGTTATCCTTAAAACTCCCATGGTTCCTGTGCAATCTGAAAAAAAGTTTTTCCTTTCAGAACTATTTCTTTCCGATAGTGTGTAGAATATGAAATATAAATAATATTTTCCTGTCATTTAATTAGTAGTTAAGTCTTAACTAAAGAAAATGTCTACATTGATTTTACTTTGCATAGATTCTCTTTACAACTCTGAACTTATTTTATAAGTTGTAGAGATGCCTTGGAGTTTTTGCATGTGTAGAGGAAAATTGTTTGATAGCCACTGGCTGGTCTTCCAAAATAGTCCAAATAGATAGGAGGAGGAAAAAAAAACAAACCATCAGTGCACCCAAATAAGGTCATCTGTAACCGTTCTCTCAGGACACAGAATAGTCCTATTCAAAGATGTAGAATGTAGCATGGGTTGTTACAGTGACCCAAACTAATTTTCATAATGTAAATATTGGTGTGAAATTATTATGGTCCTAACCATACTGCATTCAAACAAAGGAAAAAGCATCTCAGTCTGGATTAAATAAAATACTATCTGTTTTTAATGTTGTTTGGCTAGCCAGTGAAATACATAGCGTTTTGACCTGTCCTTTTTAAGTCAGGTTCTAGTGGACAATAGAAAGTGTTTATCCAGTACGGTATGTCAGTGTTTGCTCTGATCAATGCTAGCGAGACATGTTGTGACAGAAAAGCCTTTTTTCTGCATTCAGGCATAAACACTGTTTGCAAATTTATTTCAAAGAACATTTTATTTGGCTGAGTGTTAGGTCTTGATTTGATCATCTGTGCTGAACATTGTGTCTCATTGTCCTGAAAATAATTATTTCCAGCATTTTCTGGGCAAAACAGAAAACAAAGGGCTCCTAGATAGAACAGGCACCTTTTCTGTATTACTTCTCTGCTGATTTTGTCTTCATTTAATAGACCATATTTTCTTGAGTACCTCAAAATATTTCTCGTCACTTGCCCTCAAAACTGACCTGCTGACCTAAGAATCAAGAAAATGTCATGTTAGTGACTACTAATTAGTGGATCCAGAGAGTTGCTTCTCCTGGCCTTTCAACCTTCCAGAGGCAGCAACAAAAGCTGTCACATGTATCATACAAAGAAAACAAGAATTTGCCATGTGTGCATTTTGTTTTGTTTTGTTTTTTTCTGAGAGCGTACATAGCGCAAGTTCAACTGAGACTAAAGTTGATTTTGTAAGTTAGGAGGAAATTAGCCTAGAATACAGTGCTTGCATTTATTTCTCTATTTCCATGAATAATAATGCATATATTATCTAGCTCTTACTGAAGATGTGTGAATGTATTAGTACCCTGTATTGTAAGAAGGGGAAAATAATGAAACTCTTTATTTTCTCCCTGTTTCTTTTTTTCTGTTCCTACTGTTCTTTTTGGGTTTTATTAGTTCAAAGTATGTTGCATCTTTCTGAAAGGAGGTATTTTAATGACTAGTTTTAATGTAAAGTGTATAGTCCATGCTTAAGCTGGTTTTTTTAATATGTTTGTTGAACAAACTTGTTAACAGAAGATTCAGTCATATTTACCATTAATCACTGTTGTACTTCTGCAAGTCATGAGGCACATTGGGTTTTTTGGGACTGCTTAGAAGAATAACTGGTAAAAAGCGCAGTCACAGCCATGTCACTTAACTGTTTTATGCAAGTAACATTACCTTCTTTTTTGTAATTTAATTTTCAGGTCTTTAAAATAGAAGTGTTGATGAGTGGAAGGAAACATTTTGTGGAGAAGAGGTATAGTGAATTCCATGCACTTCATAAAAAGGTACTGATCTTTTTCTTTATAATCTTTTCTTTATAATCTTTTAGCTTTGTTTTGTCTCAGTGATGTTTTCCTCTCTCTTGTAATTTTTACTATACATGGTTATCTTAAATACTTCCTGTGATTCATTCCTCTGGAAATCAATTCCTAACTAACTCAATTTCTTCTGTTTTGTGGAAGAGAGTGATGATTTCTCACATGTTGCTAAGTCTCCTTTTCTTTTTGATTATTGTTCACATGCTGTATGGCTAAAATGCTGTTAGTAATATGTTTTCATCTTCTTGTAAAGTCACAAAATAAGTCACATTCCAACCACAAATATTCCAACAAATAAACAGAGTGGAGTTTTTATTTTCCCAGTAAGGCAAATAATTTGTTAGTTCTATAAATTTTATTGCTAATCTACCATATGTAAAAATGAGAAAACAACTTTTGTGCATGAAGAAACCAGACATGAAAATGACTGAGTAAACCATCTCTATTATTGTAATATAGAATATCTGCTAAGCTTGTTTACTGAATCATCTTAGTAACATATAGAAGGGACTACTTGACTACTTTCAAGGCTGGCTATCCACTTATACTTCTTTAAATTGCTTTGACGAGTGTTAAAGAAAAAATGTGATTTTTTTTCTCTCTAAGCTGAACTGAAAGCTGCTTTGCAGTTCTGCTGAAGGCAAGCTTTACTTTTTTTTCTGCTTTATGGAGGCCAAGTATTGTAAAGGAGAATTCTGGAGGAGCATTACAGCATTACAGCAGTGGGGCTGTAGTGAAGAGCTTCAGTTCTAAGATCTGCATCAACTAAACGTCTCTTGGTTTGTAGATCTGAGTGGCAGTGAAGTGTGGGCAAAGTCAGCTACTTTAACTGATGCTGCTTGCCTTTATTATGGAAACCCTTCCTCTGCAAACAACAGAGACCAGCATGGGTATTTACAGCTCCTGTCAGTGCAACATCAGAGGAGTTTATTTCCACCATTATGTTTGCTGGTGGTCCTGAATTAACTCAGGAAAGAAGCATTGAACTTGTGCTACATAGGACGATTTTTCCAGGCTTGCAAGTTGTATAGGTTTAAGCAAATTGTCTGGGCAAAAAAACAACTTTTGACCCTTGTAAAGTCCAAAGATAAGAACCATTTACTCTACTGAACCATAATTAAGATGTTCTAGATGTTCTAGTGCTTCTTGCCTCAGCAGTGATATCATCTGGCACTCTCTAATGCTCATTTCCTTGTTTATTGTTTTAATACAGGTATGTCTCAGATATTGTCATCCTTGTGTTCATATTAAATATGAAACTAAATAAGCAACAATGTCAGAAACAGTAAAATAACTCGCTCACTCAGCACTAAGCCTTGCGATATATGAGTGCTTTGTTTTACAGATGAGAATAATTCTGCAGTTGAAGGTAAAGCAGATGAGTAGAGTTTACACAATGAAATAGGCTAGGAAACATTAAGAGGGAAAACTCAGGATTTATGTCCTTAAATTGTGCCCTATCCAAGTAGGCATCTCCTGATGTTAAAATAGTATAGTATTGTTGCGGGGATCTCCTTAACTCCAGGAGACCCCGCAATATGTAGGAAAGTCCAGGTTTCCGGCCCGTGCTGTTGAAGGAGTAGTCTGGAGTTGTTTGTTCGTGTTCTCAAGGCAGTTTATTAATTCCTTATCAAAGGTAGATTGCTCTGCCCTGCCAGGGTCGACACAGAACGCGTCCAGAGACACACTGTGCCCGCCCCGGGTGAGCTGTAATCTTTTATACTAAAACCTACATATTAAATGTTNAACCCCCCTGTACATACATTCAAATTATCTTCTTTTTACGTATATCTACTACTATTTTACTATCTAAGTTTTTGTGACTTGAAATTCCTCATACAAAGTTGACAACCTGTTCCATGGGTTAGAATCAGAGCTACAGGTATTTTTAGTATCATTCCAGGGTCCCTGACACCTCTGGCAAGGCTGAAAAGCCTCCTGACCAGGTTTTGGGTCGGCCAAAGGCATCATAGGAACCCCCTGGGTTCCAACAATTGTATAATGCAATTGTACAGAATTAGAAATAGAAATGTAATTTAATGTTTTCAGTTGGAAAAGACGTGCGACAATTATATAGTCCAACTGCCTAAGCAATGCAGGGATGACCAGAAATTACATCATTATATTAGCGGCATTGTTCCAATGTCCCTGACAGGCTTGGGACATCCACCACCTCTTGAGGAAGCTTGTTTCAGTGTTTGATGACCCTCTTCATAAAGAAATGTTTCCTGATGTTTGCTCTGAACCCTGCCTGGCACAGCTGTGAGCCATTCGCACATGTCCTGTCACTGGATCCCAGGGAGAACTGTTCAGCACCTCCCGCTCCAGTTCTCCTCCTCAGGAAGCAATGAGATCACCCGTCATCATACTTTTCTCCAAACTGAGCAAACTCAGTGTCCTCAGCCACTTGACATCTATCTGCTGAGCACCTGCAGGTAGTCCTTTGCAGGCAGAGGAGAGGAAAAGCCAACAGCAAGGCTGAATCTGGAAGAGAGAGAAGAAAGCTTGTGGTTGTGGACAGAAGCCTTTCCTAGGCTGCTCACCATCTTGGCAGCTGCCCCATGTGTGGCTGTCCCTTCACAGGGACAGGACTTAGTATTTCTCCTTCCCAGGCTCATGCTTTGGCAGGGTATGACTCTAGAGTGATGAGGGGAGCAGCACCAAATTGTGACTCCAGGCAAGAGGAGAGATTTGGGTGCCACCATAGCTAGGCTGCACCAGGCAGTGAAGGCTGGTAGGAGAGCAGAGCCCAGGGACATGGGACAGAAGGCACAGAGAAGAGGAGGCCAGGCCTGAGGTAATGAGCTGTAGGTCAGGGCCCCAGCCCTGAGACCCCCAGCCAGACCCGCAGCCAGAAACTCCTGTCCCAGGACCAGCTGCAAAGATGCAGGCATGGAGCTGGGCAGTACTTGCCTTTAGAGGAACAATGAAATAGTAGCTGGCACAAGCAGAAGGACCCATCAGCATTAACATTCCATCCGTCCTAGCACAAAAAGCAAAAAAACGTAAGGATAGAATCTATTTTGTTAATAACACTGAGACTTTTCCTGTCGATTTGTGCATTTCTTTTGATAGTTGGGGCTGACAGTTTTTGAGGGCTAGCACATGCCACAGCTGATAGCCCAATCCTTCATGTTCCAAGGCACATTCCAACCTCACTGATGTGGTGCTGGGCTCTTGTTTGCTGGAGCAGACTTGGGGATCTCTTTACCTTCTCTTCAGGAGTTTCTGTGACCCTTCAGGGGAGCATTTGCTGCACCATCTGGAAGTGGCAGCCCTAGGCACAGCCTTACCTGACTCAGCCCGGGGCTCTTCTTGCTCTGTAGAATGGCAATGCGAGCTAAGGGGTAGTTGCTGGGATTCCACCAGCAGCAGTGGAGGAGGTGGCCTTTCTGCTGCTGCGTTACAAAGTGACGTGCACACTACTGCATGAATGTCACTGGGCAGTTTTGGAGGGACGCCCCCAGCATTCAGCCCAACAGCTCTGCATCCATCCTGTGTTTGGTTGTGATGGTGTCTTCTGCCATGTTCATCCAATAGTGTTGCCAAATATCTTCACCTCTGGATGGATCTAGGGTTGCAGTATCAGGTAGAGCATTGCATGGTTCCGAAAGCAATTCAATGAGCATGGAGGCTGGATGCCACCCACAGGACACCTGAGCACTCCTTCTTGAAGCTCACCTTTGTGGTGCTCCAGAATGATAGAGGTCCTGGGCCCCTGATGTCCCAGAGCCACTCCCACCTGGTAGATGACTCATGTCTTAGGGGGTGTGGTGATGTGCTCCCGGCACTCATCACCCAACTGCAACAATTGCAAGATTGACAGTATCCTCCCCTTGCAGGGGGGGGACTTGGGCTTGTTCTCAGCCCATCACAGGATGGACAGGTAGGAGAACTGGTGGATGGTCCCCATCATGTAACTGGCCTTCTGCCAGATGTCCAGACAAATGGGATAGCAGGTCTAACTTCATTGTAGTTTCTGGAGCTGCAAAATTACTCCACATAAAAGTTGTGGATGACTGCAGTCTCACTCTCAGATTTCTCTTTTTTGTACACCACTTTCACTGCAATAACTCCTTTAGCAGAGATTTTTTAGAACACCAGAAAAAGCATAAATTATGCCCCTTTCTCTCTCTGCAGAAATAGCAGCAGAATAAACAAACCGGAAAAACAGATATTCTAACCAGGCATTTTGCACCACATTTCAATTTGTTTCATATTCTCATTCATTTGCTGTCTGTTTATATTACTCTGAAAATGAATAGAGACTTTTTATATATGTTCCCTGCACAGATGCAAAACATATAGCATATTTTGGCAACAATATACCTTTTTAATAAGTCTTACTTTTTGAAGTTATAAGATTTTGGTTAGTGTTGCTGAACACCTCATGCTCTGAACCTGTCTTAGTGCTTTCAGTGTTACAGAAATCCTAGAGAAAGCATTTGCATCAGTTTGCTATCAGCATGCCAATATGGTATTTATTTTTCGTTCCTTTCTTCCCCTTTAATTTAAAATGTTTGTTTCATTCTAAATTGCTGTGAGTACATGGCAGCTGGAAAGGTCTCTTTAGATTTGCTGCATATTCAAGGTGCCCTTAGCGTTAGAGATGTCTGTAGTGTGTAGGAGAAATAAAGCTTCTGTAGAGCACCTGTGGTAGAAAATGGGCGTAGAGGCTGATGAGGAGATTTGCCTTTTGCTGGAGGGCAGCCTGCCTCGCTGGCATTGTGTGGAGAAAGGAGAACTCAGTTGCTCATAGAAGACATTATTCATTCATCAGAATGCCAATCAATGTTTTGATTAATTATATATTTTTAAAACAAAGCTGTTTCCAATAACATGTCTGGATTTCCCTCTGTCTTGGATTCAATCTTTCATGGATTCCAGTTGTGTAAAAGAGTGGAGCCCCACTTCCTGTGCAATCTGGCTGTTGTGGAAAAGGTTTAAAATATTTTCAAGACCGCCATGTTACACCAGGAGAACAAATTATTCTTTTGACAGAAGCCACCCACAGAAGCTGGTTTCTATGAGATTGTTTGTGTAGCCCATTATGCTTTGCCCTGAATATGAACAACAAACCTTGCCTGTCAGGCTGTGCACCATTCACATTACAGTAATATATATAAGTCTGAACAAAGGTGTTATAATACTGATGTGGAAAGTTTTTAGCTAGAATTAAATTATTTCTAGGTGTATAACATAATTGAAAATACAACCATTTGTTAACATTTATTCCTAAATATCTTTTTATAATTTTTTTCCTATACATTATTAAATATTAGTAGCTCTTTTTAAGTACAATAAAGCTAGAAGGTCACAGTATTAAAACTATAACAGTGAAATTTGCAAAAATCTGGCATTTAAAACATCTTGTTTTACAAGTTGTCTCTAATTTTAGAATAACTCTAGATCATAATATCTTTTCACAGTTGGACAAATAACTCTTTACTTGATAATGTGAGCCATCTTTAAGTCTTTCAGGAAAAAGAGACTATAGTGTGTCAATAGCTGTTAGGTCAGTGTTGCAGATAGGATGGTGCTATGGGCAATAATAGTCCTCAGATAAATATGTTTTGTTTTGTGTTGGGACAAGTCTGAAGCAATACAGCTGATACATTTGTGGTTTTGCTTAATATTATTTTATATTTTTATAATTGTTTGTAGCAATATATATGACTGGATTATTGTAAGCATATTGAAAGTGGGCTTTTAATGCATCTTTTGATTGTTAGTATATTGTTGGCTTTATATTTACAACCAGCATCTATGCCAGCACATTAAGTTGTTGGGTTTTGGATGTTTTACATGGAACAAGGTCACAGATCACAAAAGGATTGTTAATAATCAGCTGAGTTACCAGCCACAGAGTATTTATCTTGTAAGCAGCTAGGTCTTAGTGGACACTCGTATAGTTTCAGATTTGTCTGCACTCATCTGGAGCATTCTCCTAATTTGTTGCTCACCTGCAGGTGCTGTCATAGTCTGCAACAGTGGTGACTGTAGTTTATTCAAAATCCCCAATCAATTTAGAGGGAGAAACGGGGGTTGTATTCTGTTTTTAAGATCAGTCAGTGAACGTATCTGGGTTTGAGGTTTTATTTTGGAATGTTGTTTTTCTCACTTCACATTTAATTGTAATTTAGCACTGTTAAGAAATAAAGAAGTTGCAAAATGTTTCCAGAGCAATTGAGGCTTCCCTGCTGCAGCTTCAGTACTTGTGATTGCAGAGACATTGATATGTTGCCACTGCTTTTTCCTATAGTAACATCTCAGCAAGCTCAAAGATGAAATGTAAATTCTCAGTCTCCCATGGGTATGCATGTCAAAGTCAATTTTGAGTTTCTTTCCTTGCATTCTTTGCTTCAGATTTACTCAGAGGCAATATCCAACAGAAAGAATGCCACCTTCTATTAAAATGCAATGAAGTCTATTTCAGTTATTATTTTGCTCTGTAGTTTTGAGGATGTTTTTTAATGGTTTTAAAAAAATATGTTGCTCCAGCAGCAGGATTTTTAGTGTTGTCATGTTGCATATTGGTGTCTATATATGTATGCATATGCATAAATATATATAGGTGTGTGTATATCTGTGTGTGTATAAATCTATATAGATACACATTATATATAAATCTATGCAGATACGTGTATAAGCTTTTGTGTGGGAATCCTTAGAGGAATAGTTATGGAGCTGTCTTTGAAATACAATCAGTGACAATCTTGCTATTTTTCTGTGTAAGATATTAAACACAGAATTGTTGGTACACTTGGAGAGCATGGATATTTTTCTCCCTTGGTTGCCAGCTCTTTAGAGAAATGGTTAGCACTCCTCCCTGTACTTTTCACACCTGTCCATGATTGCCTAAATCTGGAGTTAGAAGCTGTCATGGTGTGTTCATTGCACTTAGGAAGGTAATTTCTGGTTATGTTGTGGTGATGTTGTGGGGTATTGTCCCAGGTGGATTAATGGGAAGCTCCAATTGCAAGTATTCTCATGTGGTAGTTGCCTTTTTATTTTCATGCTATTAGTCACAAAAAAATTGTTGGCAGGGTTCCTCTTTAATGTCCAGGGCAATTGGAGGTTAAGATTTTGAATCACGCTCTGTAGGTATGTTATCTGCTATTATTTCAGGTAAATGATTGTAAGTAACTTCATTTCCATGCTGCTGTCCTTAATGCATAGGTTTTTCACATCACTAACATAAACTTGTTTATTTTAAAAGATATATTACTATACTTACATAAAGTATTTAAGTACATACTTACATACTTACACTATATGTAAAGAGTATATTATTATGCTTTGTTTCTATCTATGTTCCTTTTTTTTTTTCCTTGCAGCTCAAGAAGTTTATAAGGACACCAGAGATCCCCTCAAAGCACGTGAGAAACTGGGTCCCCAAGGTGCTGGAGCAGCGACGACAAGGCTTGGAGTTGTACTTGCAGGTGTGTCTCCTTGCAGCCTGCTAAAAGTAAAACTAGCATCTGTTTCCAGAGCATTAGAAAGTATGAAGTGTGGCATTTTACTGATAGGCAATTTTAGAGGTGGGAAGTGATCTGGATACTTACCAGCGGCAGTGATTTCTGTTCACTTAGCAGGACTACCAGCTAGAAAACGAGACTGCTTTGCATTTTTTTTCCGGATTTTTCTAGAGGCTGCTCATTGACTTTGGTGAATTTTCCTCTGCCTAAAACTGGGAAAATAATGTTATTCTTTCCAAAGTTGTTATGACTATACCAATCAAAAATGTTGCAGAAAAGCTATAAGGAGGTTTTATTTAGCTCACCTCTATTTAGACAGACTAGCGAAACATTAACTCATGAAATTTGTATCACTCTGCTATGCATGCCTGTATATGAATTGTTCCTCTAGCTGAAATAAGCACCTGTCATCTCATATTAATTTCAGTTGGTTTTGACATTTGCATTTTAAGTCTTAGGTTCTACCTAGATGGGTCAAGATTTTAATAAAGATAATAAAAGGAGTTACATCTTCAGGAATTATGCAGTTGTATAGACATCTAAATAGATCGGGAATAAATCCCATTCATTTTTAATAGATGGAATTTCTATTATCACTGTGATTTGTTTAGAAAATGCCCCATGGTGTAGGTTCACGGCTGTTTCTCTAGTGGCAAATGAAGATGTGGCAGATGAAGGTGTTACTCTAAACATTTTCCCAGTTCACTGCACTTTCAGCTGCACTAATGCAAGTGCTGTTTTACTGAAGGGGATCATAGAAATAATGTGTCAAAACATAATTGTTTTGGGAGGAAGGCAAAAATAACAGTCTTCTATTTTTACTCACATAGCCATTTGCAGTGAATTTTTTGTTTTTTCTGGTTTCCATACAACCTTATTTTGGACTTAATCACTACCAAGGCACATGCACCAATTTGTATTAAGCAGCTGATTTCATTAAAAAGATAGAGAGTTAATTTGGTTATCACTTTTTAATTGCTGATAAACTGTAAAAGAACACCTCCCCCTACTGGAAGAGTCAGTCAACGCTTGTTCTTTTGCAGTGTTAGACACATTTAATTAACTTCTATTCTATTGCTGTTGACTATCATAGGAACGTGCAATGGTTTAGGTTGGAAGGGAGTGCTGGGCATCATCTGTTTAAACTATGGCAAACCTCTAAGTTATATCCATACTAATGTGCATACTAATTTAAATAAGAAGAAAATTCCATAATACTTTTTTCAAAGTAATTAATTTCTGTTTCTCCTAATAGAAAGCAGAATTAATCATCAGTGAAATTTTAACTTTTAAGATAATTAGAGCTGTTTCTAGACAATGAAAAGTTTATAGTAAGGCATTTCAATTATGAGATGTTTTTTAACTGTGCCAAGCATTTACGAAAGCACAGTGTAGAAATATACTACAATTTCAGAAGACGTGATCAGTTTTTTAACAGTTTTTAGCAGTTTTTAACACCATGTATGTAAAATATTGAAAACATTTTCAGGTGGTACTGCTGACAGTTAATCTGTAGGAGCTGTTTGGCTATTACTGTCACTAGTCAGTGGTGGTGCTTGTAGCCAGACGTTTGTGCAGCAGATAAACTTTTATGAAGTCATGCCAGTCATTAAATGTTTTGTATAAAACCAGCCAGCAGCACTTGCAAATACTGAGCTATTACATAGATGTAATGTTCAGTGAATTTGTTTTAGCATGCCATGCAGATGGCCATCAAATACAGACCTGTACCTGACATGGTCTAACTATGTTCAGTTCTTAACATATTTTTAATCAAGTAGTTGTCTATAATTAAATGCAGATAAAAATATTGACATGAAATGAGAGTAGTAGTATATCACTCTCTACTAAGTATTAAAGAAAGCAATACATTCCCCTGTCTAAGACAGAAGGTGCTGCAGTTGCCAGGACCTTGTTACTTCTTTGTGACCTTTTCATGATGAAAGCACCCTTTTAAATCTTTTCAGCACAGGTTGTTTGTTTCTTGGAGTGCATGGACAGGAGCTCAGAAACATTTCAAAATATCTTTCTGAAGAGTAGCAAAATTACTACTTACTACTAAACAAATGAAGTATTATTAAATTGTGAGCTACAAAGAGTAATTTTTTTTAAGCATATCAGTAGCCACTGCCAGCTAATTGTCATAAGACTGCTTATTTTACTTCTGTTTTTGAAAGGCTGGGTCAGTACTTCTTCTTGTTATAATAGACCAATTTTTAATGGAATTTTGAAAGAATTATTTATCTTACACTATTTTTAAGTAAGGCTTTCATATGTTACAAGTTTGACTGGAATGTGCAATTTTTTTTTTGTTCTGTGAAGCAATTGACTAGAAGCACTAATATGCTTAGTAATTAAACTGTATGTATAATAATGTTCACAGAGTCCTTGAGTACTGAGAACAATCAACTGACTGACAAGAGGAAAGAAGGATTATGTTTCATTTATTAATGAGGAAACAGATGCAAAGATAAGTGGATGGCAGATTGTGGCCCTAAACATTCAAGCAAATTAGTATGGAGAAATAAGCTATTGCTACTCTGCTTATCATGGTAAATGTCTCTGTGCATGATCTTAAACTACAGCACAAATGACTTAAGCTGAGCTGATTTAGTCTTTGCTAAATAAGAAAATCACAGATTCACAGAATAAACTGAATTGGAAGGGACCCACAAGGACCATCAAGTCCAGCTCCTGGCCCTGCACAGTACACACCAGGAGTCATACCATGTGCCTGAGAGCATTGTACAAACACTTCTTGAGCTCTGTCAGCTGGTGCTGTGACCACTTTCTGGAAAGTCTCAGTTCCCAGCCACCCTCTGGATGAAGAGCTTTTCCTGATATCCAGCCTAAACCTCCTGTGACACAACTTCAGACCATTCTCTCAATTCCTGTCACTGTCAGAGAAGAGCTCAGTGCCTGCCTCCCCTCTTGTGCTTGTGAGGATGTTGAAAATGAGGTCTCCCCTTGGTCTTCTTTAAATCTCAAAACACCTGCTACTGCCAGTAGAAGAGCACTAAACCAGCTTTTATTACGTTATGGTGGCTATCAACTAGGTAATTTTAGTTACTTTTATATCTGAGCCTGTAGCTTCCAGTAGAGCAGAGATGAGAATCCAGATGGTTTTGATTTTAAATTTGTAAAATAAGTCACTGGGTTGCACTATTGCTGACAAAACTCTCTCTTGATAGTAGTCTTAGTCTGCAGTAAGATTTGAACTTAATGTTATTTATGGTTAAAAATATCTTCTCTTGATGAGTGTCGTGAGGAGCTTGGTGTTGAAGAAAGGTAGAAGATAAGGATTTCAAGCAGCTGGTTGTATAAGGTGCCTATAATTTGAGAAGGGCTGTTAAAAGGATCTGCACTGAAAGTCTGTATCTCCTCATAGTAGTGAGTGTAGATAAATGCATTTGCTTGAAAGTACCAGAATATGAAAGTAAGTATGGAAGATGATGGAGCAGGCTGAAAACCAGCATTGTAGCATCTGAAGGGTGTTTGTTTGATTTGGGGTTTTTTTTCATCCACTGTCCAATCTTGGACTGACTATTACCACAAAGCAACATAGAAATATAATTTTGTTTGTATGTGTATTTAAATAAGATACGAATCACTTGAAAACTCCCTCTTCCACAGTTTTTACTGTGTCTGAGTTCAATAAGTCATTTTGTAGATGGACCCAATGAACAGGTAGTTGGGATCTTACTTTGATTGTTGAAGGGTGGCACTGGAGGGACCTTGTCTAACTGGCTATCAGAGAAGCTGCAGCTGCTATGGATCAGATCAGTATTTGTTACAAATACATTTGATATGATATACTATTGGAGGAGCAGTTTTTACAGGGCATATTTCCTGTGAATTGGTAATTTGATCTAGCCACCTGCTCATTTGGAGTTAGGTCGTATCCTTGTCCCAGTAAACTGACACTGGATGTTATTGCCATCCAGTCTGTCTGCCCCAGGGACTTGCCCTTTGACAGGTCTGCCTTCTAAAGTTCAATGGAATAGATATTTTCTAACCCCCTTGGGCTGAAGAAATCTCATCATTTGCTGATATCATCAGTCCAACAAGATAACAAGCATCATTAACAGAATTCTCTGTGAAGTGGCACCCACACCTCAGCATAAGACTTGGTAGCTGCTGCTAGTCCTCCCTGAAATAATTTGCTTATAGGGGAGATTTTGAAGGAGGCCCATAATTTTTATTAGTTTCAGAGTATTAACTCATTTCATGTGGTCTGGGTGACCTGAAGAAATTCTTCTTGTGACTAGCAAGGCTCTAATATAAAACAGAGAGTTGTAGACCTTCAGAAGTGCTCTGTATATATGTAGGGTCTCTATGTACATACGTCTCTAACCAGAGTTAATATGTAGAGCTAATATTTCTCTCTTGGCTGAGGTCAAGAAAACACACTTGCCTTTTATTTTTTTCTTGAACTTTTTACAAAGAGAGCAGTCCTGATTCCTGGAGATAAGATTGGTTAAAGTGCTCCTTGGCTGTGAGACATGAAGACTTGATGAACTTCAACATTCCAGCAGTTTCAGGAATCCAAATCTTAAAAATGAATTATGGCATTTATAAAACTGGACTAGAGATTTGTTTTCCATTTAAGGAAATAATCTGGACATCTGAGAAGCACTTTGACCTATATTTCAGTATTCTTAAGAATGCAATTCTCTTTAAAAATATTTTAACTACCAATCCTTCCTGAAAAACATAAGTAAAGTCATATCTGTTATGATTTTGCTCTTAAGAAATTAAAATCCAATCCTATACTCCTTCGCCTTCTTAATTTCCAGCAGGGTGGAGTTAGGACAACAGTGGATGTAATAATGTAATGAATAATGTGTAGTTGCTTTATGAGTAAGCTTGTCAGAAATATGAAGAAGAAACACACACGTTATTATGTTGCTTTTTTTAGTCTTTTTGGGGGAACAGTTCAACCTTGACTGCCCAAAAATAAGGACAAATGAGCTGTATCTCTAGTTAGTTAGACTAAGTGGCTAAAGGTAGGCCACTATGATTTTCTTTAATTACTTCAGTAAGCATTGATACAAAATTCCTTGTGGTAAAGTTTAAATAAGTAAATAACTTTTTCTGACTGGACAGTAGGTATGAACAAAATTTTTGTGCTATTTTCATTGAAGTTGATCTAATTTTGTGATGTTACTTCATAAAAGTTTTAGATTCCATTAAAAAATACTGAAAGGTTCTTTTTGTTGATTTGAAAACTCTCTTGCAGAGCATTTCAGACCTCATACATCATTTCATATTCAACTGGGAATAAGAATTGTGCTTTCCTTGAGCTTCAATCATTGCCCCTTTTCACTGTTGTTCTGAGAGCTGTGTTAATGTGATTTCTCAGGGTTTTTTATCAAATTGTGAAGAAAAGGAGTTTTCCATCACCTAGTGGGAAGTTTCATAGTTCTTCACTGCTTAAGTGATTCAATTTCTGTTGACTTCTTGCCATTGTAACAAGAAGGAATGCAAACTTAGCTGTTAATAACCTTGTCCATTGTGGAGAAGACTGGAGAGATCTCTGCTCTAAGATGAGGCATCAAGGCTCCTGATGCCAGTGTGCATGTACTCCACACAGTGTGTTTGCTAGATCTTTGCCTTTCAATAGCCAAATATGCCTGTTCTAAAACTGCAGCTGAAATCCTGCTTCAGAACTCTCTTGCCTGGAGTAGGATCAGAAAAGAAAAGAAATTTATTTGAGGAAAAGAAATCCTTGGTGATGTATATGGTTTTTCATTGTTTTCTCTTTTCTTTATGAAATAGAGGTAAAAATGGTGCCATGGTAGTACATAAAAGTTATCTGAGCTCTCTTAAGCAGAACAAAAACTAGGACTTCATACAAAGACAGGAAGATCTTAATTGTGGCTTAAGCTGATATGGATCTCTAGGATCAAATGTAATCTGTAAGTGGAACCGTTTTTGATGTTACGTATGTAATGTCTGTAGAGGTGAACTGGTGCTGTTGGAGATGTTTAGAATTACTGAGATCTCTGAGTGTGATATGTGCACTTTTATGAGACATTTTATTGCCTATGTCCAGTAAAAACTAATCAAGTTACTTACTATTTAATTATGGAAATGCAGTGGCAAAATTATCTTAGAACTATTCAGTGATCATTCAGCTATTTAAATTTTGTTTCTGTGGATTTCACATTCATCACATTTATCCATTCATTGCGATATTTCTTCTTTTCTCAAAAATCCATTCTGTATCAAGCATTTAATTGTTCCCATATACCTCTGTACCTTCGCCAAAGGGTGTTGTGAACAAAAAATTTTCACTTAGTTAAATTGGACGACAAGAAGGGTACATGAAAGGACAGCCTATATCAAGCATAGAAGGTCCCCTAGCGGGAAATAACTTTTGAAGCTGATTTTGTTTTGAAGAAAAATGTCTTATATGGTATTCTTGCACATTTATACTCTTCCTTGGTATCCATTTATAGACATTTTGGGATATAGGATACAGTGCTAAGTGGATCTTTGGTCTGAAGCAATGACCCTGCCTAAATAATCCTTAAAGTAATTATAGACATGCTTGTGTTTCAGCTTGTTATTAGATTTGTTTAAACATTAACATGTTTTCAAGAACTGAGCCCTTTATGTATCAGGAACAC
>VXBU01006835.1:3156-14745 GCA_013400315.1 Bombycilla garrulus | reverse complement strand
GCTGATTGGCACTGAAATCCCTTTTTCTTTAACTGCACTCTATTAGCTTGGCCAAGTTATCTCGTAATTCTGTCAGTTCAAATATTTTTCCATCAAGAATTTCTAAAAGTGTCTTCAAGTTATTGCGAAAAGCTTCTTGCTCATTTTGACTTTTCTCCAGACGTTGCTCTAGATCAGACAGCTGGCCTTCCAGGTCTTTGTTTCGAATTTCTACTTCCTTCAGAGAAAATACACAACATGTTAATGTATTGTCTGCAAACAGAAAGCAGTCCAAGTCCTGTTGGTACTAGTATGCTATTTTTGTCAACTGTTTTTTACAATAATTTGTAACCCTTTACTGTTTTCACTAAGTCAAAACCAGAATCTGAACTGTTACTATGATTGCATGTGTACAGCCACTTCCTGTATTTTTCTATAATTATCTGAAGGATGGAAATTTTTGGAGAGGGGTTAACTTTAGCCACTGAACAAATGATACACTTATTCAGGTGTTATCACTTCTATCATTCAGAAATGTATTGCCTAATGAAAGTATCTTAGTTTACTTAAGTTCAAGTATGCCCTGATTTAGACTACATGAATTGCTCAAGGACATGGTTCTCCATCAAAACTTCTTATGTAATAACCCATCCAGAACACTGCTTTAGAAACAGAAAACCACCACCTTAGTCCCATCCTGAATTACAGGCTTCGCACTCTGAAAATTAAGACAGGAATATAAGCACCCAAGTAGATGTCAAGGTGACTTGTGGCAAATGTAAACCAGGAGGTGCAAGTTGCACATCGTGGCTTGCTGCACAGCACCCACTTGTGGAGCAGAGACAATGGGATGGCTACCACTGCTGTACGGACATGCCGTTCTGTGCAGTGGGGGAAAGATGAAGTGGCTGTGAGCTGAGACAGCCCAGGGGGCCTGACCCTGAGCAAGCTCAGTTTTCACTCAGAAGGAGATGCCTTGGCATCAGTCCCTGGGAGTCCTTGCAGCTTCAGTTTGCACCTGATGGGGGATGGTGCCAACTGCTCTGCCCTGTGCAAGCCAAGTGCCCTCTCTTCAGTCAAATCACTGAAACAGTCACCTGCGTCTGGAACAGCATATTGTTCTTTGTTCCATTTATTGCACGCCTCCTATATGCATGCTAAATTTGTCATTTCAGTTAAAAAAAATCACTTTGAAGGGCAGCACAGTGTTTTTAGTAGACCATACAACCTGTACAGCCATCTCTGGAAAAGTGCATATGAATCCATATTTATGTATGGCAAAATGTTTTTCAACACTGTTTCCCTTAACAGTTCCTTTGTATCACAAAGCTTGCTCTGAGATTTTACTACAACTAGTTTTACAAATAGGAAGGGAGATTTGGCAGCAGCCAATGATCGCAGCATGAGCAACTCCTCTTTTCAGCCCTCCAACACTCTCACTGGTTTTGATGTGATTCTTCTGTCTCCCTCAAGGCTAAAAAATATATTCATGTTTACATTGGAGAGATCTCGGCTAACTATAGAAAACAACTTGACCTATAGAGAAAATACACTTGGTCCTTCAAGAGTAACAGATATGTAATGGCAGCCCTGTGTCAAAATCCATGAGAAAGGTATACACTTTTGAGGGGTCTGATGGCAGCATTGATTGGGTGCTGCATTCCTGGCCAGAGGGAGAGATGGGCTGACATGACCAATGCTCAGTTTCAGCTCCCAGCCTCTGTAGTAAGGGAGAGTTCTGGGTGCCCAGCAGTGGTGCAGGTGGAGAAGACAGAACATCAGGACACTCACTGCCTCACAGCTGTGGCTGCTTGTGGAGCTAAGGGTTACCTCCCAGCCAAACTCAAGGCCTCCCTTACTTATTGCTTGGAAATGGGCAAGTAAAAAACTACAGAGTTGTGGGGACACCAGTGTTGAACAGCCAGCACACCTGAGAGCAGGAATTACCCCTTATTGCCAGGATCAAGAGAAAAATTAATTTGTTTAGCACTGAATCATTTAGTTGCCAAAGAACTGAGAGAAGCTAACTGGATAGAGCACTTGTAGAAATTATACAAATAAAATTCATACATGCTTATGTAGTGAATAGCTACCCCAGTTCTGCTACAAATGAAGAAGATAATTGGTTATACCCCAGTCATAACATGCAAAGGCTCTCCTTCATTGGGTCTACTCCTTCCTTTCAAGCTAAGTACTTACAAGTACTACCTGGTGTAGTCATTGCACAGGTTCAAGACGCTGAGGGCCAAATGATTACAGTATAGGACATAAAAGTGAAATCCAAGGTCCTCTCAGCTTTGCTAGAGTGACACAGTCCTTTCTTTAGCTCACAGAAAATTGATTGCTGTTTTTCAGTATTTGTCCATCTTGAGATGGCTTCTCTTCTAGTTACCAAATTTGTGTGCTCTAGGAAGTCTCCTTGCCACTGCTCTTACCTCAGAGACAATTAATTCCTGTAAGCAGGCAAGCCAGTGATGAAATAGACCACTTTGGGACAAATCTATAGATACTTACATGGCTTTTCATTGTGATATCTGGGCCTGAATAGAGCATTCTGTTGACCTGTATCTAGCACTGAAGAACACCTTTCAGGCCCTTCTCAGACATTTTTAATGAAATATGCCAGAACCTGTTGTTTTTAATTTCTGGACAATGCTGCTTCTTAAATTTATTTTTGACCCTTAAGCATATTTACCCTAAATTAGTATTAATGCTTTCTGCAATGTCATTGCATTTTAAGTTCATGTCTATCTCATGTGCAGTTTCCTGTTTCAAATCAGTCACCCTCAAAACTTGCTTCTTGATTGAAAGAGGTGGATTACATGTAATGTAATATATTCCTCTAGTTGTGTCATTTCCCTTTACTGGCAGCTGATCTTATCCAACAATAAACTGACTCTTTGGTACATTCAGGCCCTTTGCACAATGTATTTTGCACTTGTTCTTTTCACCTTCGGTTTTTTCAAGCTCCTCTTTCATCAGATATAATAATTTCTCATATTTTTTTCTCCTACAGTTTAAATAAACCATTATTAGTTATGTTTCTTGTTTGCACTGTAACAATGTTTTGCAGAATTCAGTGCAAGGACTGGAATAAAGTATTCAAACCATACAAAACAGCTATATTTAAGAATCAGCTATATTAATAAAGATATTCTGATCTACTGTGAGAGTCACACTCTCACAGAGAAGTCACTGATATGACTTCTCTATGTTACTAATCGAATTATTAAAAAAGGATCCCGATATATAACCTCCACAGTGATAACATACTGTTCTTCGCTAGAGTTTGCCAATGATTGATATCTAATTATGTCCTGATATGCATGTATCAGAAATTAAATACACCTTAAACTACTAATTTATTGTATAGCATTTTTCATAGAGGGTTTTTACCAAAATATTTTAAAGGTACATAATCCACTTGCAAAGCACAAGAGGGAAAAATAAAGCACAAGAACAAAGACTGAGAGAAACAGATACAAGCCCTGGAGAGAATCACTCTGAAAATAAATTATGAGTCAGGCAAGTGAACATATATGAGACAGTGTGAAGCTATAGCAGATGATATGACAGATGTAGGGTGAAGTGGCTTAGAGAACACCAGTATAATCAAAGCAGGACAATTACAGCAAAGCCCATACTCAGGATCTTTTTCCTGGGCAGCATCAGGACACCAATTAAGTTTAAGCTTAATAAAGGCATCTTTTAATTCAGATCCTAAGTGATTCTTTAAATTTACTTGAATAGAACCATATAGAACCATTTCTAGAAACAGATCACTTACAATGTGATATATGGACATAGATAGGAAATGTATCTATTTGGTGATTAAAGAATCACAGAATCATAAAATTGATTAGGTTAGAAGTGACCTTGAAACAACCCAACAAAGGGTTTCAACCCTTTGTCATGGGCAGGAACCCTTTCCACCAGATAAGGTTGCTCAAAGTGCCATCCAGCCTAACCTTGGACATTTCTTGGGATGGGGCACTCATAACCTGAAGCAGGGCCTCACCAGTGTAACAGTATAGAATTTCATCCTAGTATTTAATCTGAACTTGCATTATTTCAGTTTGTATCTATTGCACTTTGTCCTATCATGCAGCTCCTGATGAAAAGTCCCTTTCTGGTTCCACTGTAGGCCACTTATACTGTAAGGCTGTTATGAGGTGTCTGTGCAACCTTCTCTTCTCCAGGCTGAACAGCCCCAACTCTCTCAGCTATCTTCATAGGAGAAGTGCTCCAGTCCTCTTATCAGCATCACAGCCTCCTCTGGACTCACTCCAGCAGGTCCATGTCCTTCCTGTGCTGGGACCCCAGAGCTGATGCAGCACTACAGGTGAGGTCTTACCAGAGTAGAGCAGAGGGGCAGAATCCCCTCCCTGGCCCTGCTGCCCATGCTGCTCTGGATGCAGCCCAGGACATGTTTGGCTCTGTGGGCTGTGAGCACACACTGCTGGTTAGTGTCAAATTTTTAATCTATCATCATCCCCAAGTCCTTCTCTACAGAGCTGCTCTCTATCACTTATAAATAAATATACCAAAATGGAACTACTGACTTCATAAAGTAAAATTTTAATAAAAATTTACCATTTTCCAGTCTTTCATGTCTTACTAGTATCATAATTGTGCTTGCTAAGGATAGCTAATTCCTGGCTCATTGTTACTTTTCATATGATCTTACAATGAAATTACTGCATTTGCTATTACTGCATTTGCTACTGCTAGAACAATTTCAAACTCTCATTTTAATGTCTCTTTTTAGTCACTCACACAAATGCCTTTTCAGATCAAAACTTGTATTTTTAGCCTAAAGCCAGCAACAAATTTTGGAACAGATGAGGCCAGGTGTACTCAAAATATTCTTAAACATTGTTCAAAGTAATAACAGACTTTGTACAGAAAAGTTGATGTAAGAATGGGCAAAAATGAATACACTCATTTTGATCTTTAGTCATTTATTCTGTAGGTTAAAATTTTATTAATAGAGGTTTCAATTCATGTCATGCTTTTCAACAAATACCTGCCTCATGATTTCAGAGCTGTGGCTGTGATCTGATGGGGTTTGCTTTCAGCATGTTATGCCATAGAACAGAGAGGATCCCCTTTCAGCACTCTGGGGTTGGAGCTATTTAATGCCTGAGTTTTCAGTTCTTTCAAAACTCTGAAGGCTGAACCCAGAGTGTAATCCACCTAAGCTTTTGGTCAGCCTCATTCCAGTGACAAGGAATGTGGCTATGTACTGGCTGGTCAGTGCAGCGACAGACAGGCAAGAGCTCAGATAAAACAAGATATAATGAGAGAACATCAATTCCAGCAGCCTCAGGTACTATGGCATTACACACAGTAAAAAAAAAACATTACACGCAGTAAAAACAATAAAAGCACAATGTTTCTAAATAATTCCAACAAAATGTAGATAGTGTGTTTTTAAAGCCTGTACTACACAAGAGCACTTTAACCCCTAATTTCTCAGGGCATATTTAAAAGCTGAACACAAACTCATCGCAGATGATGATACATAGATGATACATAGACAGTTTCAGTGGGATGCAAAAACTATGGGAAGACACTGCTGTGAAAATGAAACCAGAACTGTCCAGAACATGTAACAGTGAAAGATGTCTGCTAACCTGAGAGTACTCTGTGGACTCATAAAAGCAATGAGGATCTGTTTCCTCAAATAAAAACAGCAATTTACAGCATGTAGAAATTTTGATACAAATTTCTAAGGATCACCCCGACCCAGCGTTTTCAGGGCAGTCTAACTTACACATTCATCTGGCACGCTCAGTCAATATAGCACAACTTGAACATCTGAACTGCGCACTTGATGATAATTTTTCCATTTTCTCTAAATTAAGATGATGCACTACAGCTCACCTGTAACTTCTGGGTCAGAGAATCCCTCTGTGCCTGGAGCTCTCTGGCACTGTCAATTTCTTGTTTCAATCTTTCTATTTCCTAAGGGAGAAGAAACAACCTTGCTAGCAATGTGTTACCTGGCTTGGCCTCAGTGCTGGTAATCTGGCTTCTGCTGCTTCTTTTTCTGAGCAGGTCATTGCAACAGTACCAAAAATGGCACTTGGCTACCACCCATCAGATATCATGAAGTGTAAGCCCTGCTCCCAACACTTCTGAATCACAGTCCCAAAACAGCAACTCCATTGTGAATGAACAACAACAGATATAAGCATTTTCTTTTGTAAAAGTCAGTTTTCTTCTCCCCCCAAAGAGATTGAAATAATTTTTGCCCAAAAAATTAAAGTCCCTTGTATTTAAAAAAAAAACCCCAAATTTATACTTTACATTCTATCAGAATCTACCCTTCCCCATTTTTCAAGGAAAAAAATCCAGTCCTCACATGTAAATGCCTGTTATGTCACCAGCAATAGGGCTGAATGTCAAAAAACCTGCCTGTTTTGACTGATTTCTGAAAAAAGAGAATCTAAAAGAAATGGCATCTTTAATTTACCAATTAGAAAATAAGACGGTATAAAAATAATAAATATAGATAATGAACAGAAGAGCTTACCTTAGCTTACCTTCAGGAGATGAGATTGGAAACAGATAACAAAACTAAAAGATATTAAACTTAAAACTATTAAGTCCTCTTGTACAGACAGGCAGAGTCACTTCCCAGAACTCCTTTTGGCAAGATTTCTTTGCAGCCAACAGCTCAGCATAATTCAAAAGTGAATGGGCAACAAAATGGGAAACGTTACCAAGCTGAACTTAATCTATTAAGTACAAGGGAGTCTGGAAAAGGTTTTGTTCCATTTTGAGAGGATATTCTATAATGACTGGGCCTCTCCTGCACCCTTCTTGGAAACACCTCAGAACACTGAAGGAAAGGTTGGCAAGAAACACTGCCCCTCCAAGCACACACGCCAATGCCCACGGTCACTTACACAGGGCAAATAATTCTTCCTATGCAGCTGTTTCCATCTCTTTTTCCATCCATAAAGGGGTGATTCTTGATCCTTCTGTGGTACAGAAATGCTTTCCTCCAGGGCCTATGCGAATGCAGGTGCTACTTCAATTCTTTTTATTTACTTGCTGCTGGTTCAGGCCAAGGCATATGGCACAATAAATACCAAGTTTCAGACTGGGGGCTTGGTGTGTGTTTAAGGAAATTGCTGATCTTAGGGACCATAAAGATCAGCTCTATTAATGGAACCTGAAAAATAGACTGGCTGGACAAAGGCATTGATCTATTACTTGCTTCAAAGCCTGTTCTCCAGAAAAAAAAAGAAAGCACACCTACAACACCTTCCTTTCTTAGGGAATCTGGACTGCACCAGTGTGGTGATTGCCCTGTGGAAACCACCTATGACTTACTTTTGCAAACAGAGATGTTTGGTAAAAGCAAACAGGAAAACATTCTACTTTTTTTGTTGCAATCCAGATACCCAGCTCTATATTGGACTGATGCAATTACATAAATGACGAAAACGAACAATTTCAAAGAAGCTGAAAAAGAATTTACTTTGTAACATTTTTAGTAAATGCAGTAATATAGTAACTCAGTATCTAGCATCCATCACAAGTTTAATATTAAAAGGCTTTAGAAATTATGTAATAGAAAAGCCAAAAATAAATGTTAGCAAATACCTCTTCTTTTTTCTTCAATGTAGACTCTAATTCCTGTATTGTCTGGTTTAATTCTGTTTTATGTGTGTGGACGGCATTGGCTTGACTGCTCACACACTCTAGCTCGGTCACCTGTTGAAATAAGTAGAAGATACACATATGGAATGAATTTCAACATATTCAAGGTACTGTTATTACTTTGCATCAATAGCTGCCTTTGAAGAACACCCTAACTTCTGGATGACTTCTATTGGTTAAAATGGTGAAGGTGTTCTTACAAAATTAGCATAATATTCTGTAATATATTGTTATCTAAGTGGTTGCTATGAATTCCTGGAAACAAAACAAAAAAAAAAATTGTTACAGGCTAAAAAGAACACTAATTAAAACTTAACTAATTATTGTAAGTTTTAAGAAAGTTCTGAATTACCACTTCAAACACAGTAATGGCTTGATGACTAAACACAGATCTGTCTGTCTAACTAAACTCTTAATCTGACACTTTTTAATGTTATACCACCTTACTAAGCCACAATGTTCACACACTTCTTAGAAAGCCAATTAATATTTCACAGCATCATTTTCTGACTCAGCATCAACAGTGTGATAGCAGACGCTCAGCCACTGAAGTACAGTTGCCAACTTCTAACTTTTCCTAGTAATGGAGCTCATCTCTCAGTCACAAAGGCAATAGCTAATGTCAGTTTGAATTGACTCCATTCCCCTTTTATTAGCAGACAGCAAGCATGCTCCATCTGCCCTTGGATAAGTTAAGACTCTGGCAATGGTATGCACTTTTGTTTTATTTTATAGTCAAAAGGATGCTAATATTCTTCCACTCACAGATAAACAGTTTAAAAAAACAGCTTCTGCATCAAAGAAACAAAATCCATGCAGCTAGAGTCTATGCAGAAAAGTCTCTGTTCATGTACCTCTCACATTACAGATCAGAATATTAGAGAATTCTCACACAACATGTCTGCCTGAATGCGTGCATTAACACATTTTTGTTTAATAACTAATACCTAAAAATGAAGTTATACCTAATAAGAAGTTATGAGCCTGTCAATCCTAATACACAGTTTTCAACAGAGCTGCACTTCCTACCTACAAATTTGGCCCAGAAGCTCCTTTGGACAAAGCGCTAGTTAATTCTGCAACAAAAATCTTTAACACTCAATTTAACATTCTTGGAGAGGTAGCCATTAGACAGAGGGCAGACATTTTCCAAGACAATTTTATTTCTTAGGTAAAATAATATCTCAGGGAATCAAGGTTGCTGCTCTCCAGCATCAATGTCCCCTACCTAATAAAGCCACTGTGATACCAGTAATTTCAGACTCTGAGCTATTTGTAGGCTCAAAAGTCCAAGAGAAGCCAAGAAGAAATGCAAAGAAATTAAAACAAATTCTACTGTCTGAATCATAGGCCATAAACTTCTCCTCTGCATAGCCATGATGAATCTAGGTTCTTCTGCTGGAAAGCTATTGGTTAGACATTTTTCCACACAAGGTTTATAGTGAAGAACTGTGATCAGAACAAATTCTTGCCAAGGGGGTAAAGGGAACGAGGGAGTAGGATATAGCTTGGCAATGCAACATGCATTTGTCACCCTGAAGAACTTTCTTATTTGCTTGTATTGTCCCAGTGTCCCAGGAATACCAGTGCTCATGACAAAAAGGAATAATAATTTGCTTAGTTTTATATGCCACTGACCATTACAACTGAAGTCTTAGATTATTTTCTCAATATATATCTGTATTAAGATTCTTATAATACTGTTACAGTGTTCACCACTGCAAGTACACAAACAAGAACTGCAACACATCAATGAGGACAAGGCTTTGTCTGCACAGTGTCTGCACAGACCTAGCATCTAGAGAGCAAGAATCAGAAAGGCACAGAGCAATTTAGGCTGGAAAGGGACTGGTGGTCATCTGTTCAAGGGCTCCTATTCAAAACAGGGCAAATTTTGAGGTCAAATTTCCTTGCTCAGGGTCTTGCCCAGTCAAGAGTCCTTCGCTATCAAGCAGAACTGCAATAGTTTTGATACTGCGGGTTTATGAAGGTATCTAGCTCCTTCCTAAATTTTCCTGGAGCTGTCAAACTCATTCACCCCATTCACCTTCAGCCTTTCTGATGTTTAACTTCTCAAACATTTCCAAGCTTTCTTGCTGAGATGTTGAATAGCAACTTCCAAGAAGACAACCTGTCTTTTAAAGCTATTGCACTCAGCAAGACCCACTGGCCCTTACCAAGCACCATCACAAAATGCTTACTTATATAAAACCTCAGCTGGAGAGACAAAAGCAAGCCCAGTCCCCAAACTACCTCTGTCCTAGAACCTCATGCCTTGAAGCAAGCCTGCAGAGGTCTCTCATCCTGTGACTAATGAAGCATTTGGACTCCCACTGTTCTCCATATGGTTTTCTCTTGGCAGGTACACATAGCATTTGTGACCAGCCACCAGCTGAATGTAACTCCACTCACCACCACCACTCTCTAGGCCTGGCCATCTGGGCAGTTTTTTACCCGTATTAGTAACACATATTCAGAGTGGCTGTCGCCTATTTTCTGTACTTGACACTAGTAATTTGTTGTTTCTATAAAGTATTTTTCTCCCTTTTATTTACTGTATATGCAATATCCAACACTTACTAGCCCAAGCCACAGTGCAGAACACACAGAGTGCTCACTCTGCAAGACTGAATGTAAGCATCAATTATATACTTTTAACTGATTAAGTTACATTCCTAAAAGGATTGCAGCTATGACTGTGACAGTATTCTTCCATCAGTAATTGAAGATGAGCTTCCCACAAAGAAAAAAGAACCCTTTGCTTTCCATGAGGAGAAGAGAAATACTATTTCATGGGTCAAACTGCATAACTGCATAAAGTTTCACACAATTTATGCAGGGAGAACTTCTCAGTTATTAATGGTAGACAGTACTAACAAGCACAACAGCATGCAACAAGCTAATCAGAAAAATTTTTCCAGTGTAGCATTCAAGAATAAAAAATTCTGGGAAAAATTTTTGGCATGAAGAAATGTGAAAATGCAGAAAACAAGGAAAATTGCTTTTCAAGGGTGCTTCCAAAGGAACAAAAATCACACAATGGTATTATTCATATAAATCACTTCTGACAGAAAATTTATTATTGTAGTTTTTTTAGATTTACCCATAGATAAAATAATAACCTGACAACAAGTGGTGTGCATTACCAGCAATTTATTACTTTTTTCAACAGAGAAAATAGTTTGAAGATTTTGCTGAAAAGAACACATTTCTGTCTGTGAGCAGTGATGCCTTAAGCCATGGAAATACCAAAACGTTTTCCACAGTTACTCATTTCTATACAGATGAAATAGAAATAACCTATCATCTGCTTGATTTTTGTGAAGAAAGCAATGAAACTGTAGTAGGAATCTTTGAAAATATAATAAGTTTACCAAAATTGATGACTTGACCTTCAACCATGCATTATTATTTGCAATTCATAAGGTAATACTAAATTAGGGAAGCACATCCCTTTCCTTACAATCTAGCTAGCAAATACTTTTTCCAGTCACCTGGCCAGTTCATGAAACACATGCAATGACAAATACCATACAGATATCATCCTTCAGTCCTGAGGATCTCAATCCAGTAATTTTCTTACTCTCCTGCAGAGTTTTGGAATTACAGAATGTATTTAATTCTGCAAGCTTTAACAATGTAAACATCTTGTTGTATGCCTCCACAAAGCATGCGTTTTATAATTTGCAGATAAATGTATCTTAACACTTTTCTTAGAATTTTCTAGAAATAAGAAGATAGGGATGAGAATGATGGGGATTTTTCTGTGAAAAATTATTTTATTAGCCAGAATCAGAGCAGTTTATTTGGTGTTTCGTTGGGATTTTTGTCCAAATTATTATCTTGTATACAATAAATTCAGTGAAAGTGAATTCCCAGAAGAAAAAAAATAAAAACCCTAACAAAACAGTCTTGGGTCCTAAAAGCAAATCTTCT
>VXBU01006834.1:8941-20189 GCA_013400315.1 Bombycilla garrulus | reverse complement strand
GCTGCACCCAAGGCAAACCCACAAATGGGCACAAAATGGCCACCGGTCATGAGGGGGAGGCCATTTTATAGGGCACTGTCACACTTTGATAGGTTTGGGTTCATCAGCACATTGGAGTTCATTGTCCAATTCCAGCTCCAGCTGATGAAGCTCCATCCTCCTTGTTCCCTCTCTTCCTTCACTGCTGTTTCCACTCTTGGGCCTCAAATCTGTGTTTGGAGCCCAGCTGGAAAGGAATTGTTTTGTCTCCCTGCTCTGTGCAGAGAGCTCAGCAACCCTACATGTGAAACCCAGCACTCCACACTGAACCAGCACAGAATCTGGAAAATAGAAAAGCTGAAACTCAAGGCATCACTTGGACATTTCCAGGGATGGCTTTTGGTTTCTCCCAGGCCCTGCTGCTTTCTCCCTGCTGCTTGGACACTTCCAGGGAGTTCCAGCTTTGGAGGAGCAGCTTTGCTGCTGATTGATTGCAGAGAAGGGAGCCGAGAACAGCAAACACTTGGGATAAATGGAGAACACTTGTGATATCTGGAGAACCTGCTCCTCCCTAGAGCAAATTAAAAAGGTCCTAATTAATGCACTGGCACATGGGGGTGATTCCCAGCTCACTTCAGGCTGGGGCTGCCCCATCCCTGGAGCAGCCCAGGGCACTGGGAGGTGTCCCTGGGGGTGGCACTGGATGATTTTAGTTCATTTTTAGTTCATTTTTCGTCCATTTTTCCAAACCATATGGAAATTCCAGGAGCCCCGTCCCAGCCCTGCTCGGGGTGGATCCCAGTGGATTCCGGGCAGATCCAGGAGCAGCCTCGGGCGCTCTGGGAGCAGTGGGGGAGGGACGGGCTGTGTTCAGGTAACGAATCGTTCCTTTAATCACCGTTTCTGGTTCATTTTCCGAGCTTTGTGCCGCCTGCTCGGGTCGTTAAGCAATGCCGGAGTCATCCCGCACATCACCGAGCCCTGCTCTAATCAGCTTCTGTAAACAAAACCTGCCGAGATGAAAAGGCCAATGTCTGATTACGAGCCACCAATTTGGGCTCATTAAGTTCTGAGAAGGGGAAGAAAGCGAACAGAATCTTTATCCATCCCCCCACTCAGGGGCTGGAGAGCGATTTCCACGTTCTTTGTGGGGATGCTGCGGCAGGAGGAGCCTCCCCGGACACTGCTGGGGCTTTTTGGGGCTGTTTGAGGGGAAATCAGCTCAAAGGGAGGAAGGGATTGATAAATAATTGAATATTTATCTGCAGGAAGGGACAGCAGGGCTTCACATGCTCCCTCTTCACGGGGATCAGGGCAGTGCTGGGAAAAAGAACAATTTAACAATTTCCAGCTTTCCTGCTGGACCCTTTTGGGAGCTTTTCCCATGGGATTGGCAATAAATAACACAGGAATGATCCGTGATGGGGCTGATCGCCTTCCCGGCCATTTTATATTTCTTTTCCACACCTGTAATTAAAGCAAAAAGACCCCGAAGCAGATCCCATCTCTGTTTCCATCTTTTCCCAGCCACGCTCTCTGTAATGTGTCCATTTTTCCCGATTAAAAACAAATCCCCGTTGCGATCATTCGGGACTATTTCAGCAAAAACAACCCTGAAGGTCACTGGGGAAAACTTAAATAATCCTCCGAGTTCACAGGATAAATTCCTTCCCGTGGAAAGCTTTCCTGCTGCAGGCGTTCCCCTGAATTTGGGGTCAGATTTACTCAAATTGTGCGGTGGGGAAATGTTGGCCAAGAATGAGAGGCTGGAATTTCTGCTGGGAATGGGAAATTCAGGGAATGCTGGTGCACCGCCTCGGAAGCAAAGCTGCAGTGCCTTCAGGTGGAATCCTGCATTACTGTATTTTGAATTTTAATACCGAACACATCAAATCCTTCCCCATCTCCCTCCGCAGAGTCCCCTTTTCATCCTGTGAAACTTCCCTGCTCCTCCTTCCGTGTCCTTGTCCCTCCTCCCCTCCCAAACCCCGCCGTCCATCCCCTCAGCAGCCAAAATCCTGAAATAAATGAGAGCAAAAGGCTCCGTCAGCGAATTCTCGTGGGCGTCACAGCACGAGATGATGATTTCAAACTGAAACAGCTTTTGGAGGAGGAGACTCAGCATGGGTTTGGTTTATTTTTTTTCATTATTTTTATTTTCATGTTTTTTGCCGAATCCTTTTAAACTTTTTGGGATCGCACCTGGCCAAGGTGGGGAGCCAGGAATGTCACTCCAAATTCTGGGAATGTCACTCCCAATCCCGGGAATGTCACTCCCAATCCCGGGAATGTCACTCCCAGTCCTGGGAATGTCACCCCCAAATCCTGGGAATGTCGCCCCAATCCTGGGAATGTCACCACCAGCGCGTTCTGGCCAGGGCGCTCACGCTGGTGTCAGCTTTAGCTGCGGCTGGAGGAGTTTAGCAAGGCTCGGTTTTATGTCCGGCTGCTCGGATTTAAAGTTTTTCTTTTTCCCCAAAAACCCCGATCTGACGGAATTTGCGGTGGCTCCACAGCGCCGCCTTGCGGCCGCAGCGGAAGGCGCTGCCCGGGGCCGATGAAGATTTTTAATTAATTGAGTTTTTTATTTAATGAGATTTCCCGGGAATGNCACTCCAAATCCTGGGAATGTCACTCCCAGTCCTGGGAATGTCACCCCAAATCCTGGGAATGTCACCCCAAGTCCTAGGAATGTCACTCCCACTCCTGGGAATGTCACCCCAAACCCTGGGAATGTCACCCCCAATCCTGGGAATGTCACTCCCAAATCCTGGGAATGTCGCCCCAATCCTGGGAATGTCACCACCAGCGCGTTCTGGCCAGGGCGCTCACGCTGGTGTCAGCTTTAGCTGCGGCTGGAGGAGTTTAGCAAGGCTCGGTTTTATGTCCGGCTGCTCGGATTTAAAGTTTTTCTTTTTCCCCAAAAACCCCGATCTGACGGAATTTGCGGTGGCTCCACAGCGCCGCCTTGCGGCCGCAGCGGAAGGCGCTGCCCGGGGCCGATGAAGATTTTTAATTAATTGAGTTTTTTATTTAATGAGATTTCCCGGGAATGGGGAAACTGGGAAGGGAAGGCTGCTTCCCCGCAGCTGTCCCGGCTGTGCCGGCACCCACAGCGGATTTTCCCAGCTCAAATCCTGCTCTTTTCGCGGGGACAGAATTCCTGCTGGTGTTGTGCGTTTGACCAGGAGCATTTTAATTGGAAAAACGAACTCTGTGAGCGGCAGGCTGATATTCCTGCCTCTGGGAGGGGAGGCTTGAACCTTTTGTGTGACGTGACTGCACTGGAGGGGTGCAAATATGGGAGATGTGAGGGTTGTGATGATCAGAGCTGCTGCTCCTGTGTCTGGGAATTGTGCACCAGGGGCTCCATGAACACAGATCCACGAGGCTCATCCAGAGCTGGGTGTGTTCCTGTGTCCAGGATCAACAGGGATGGGATGAACACAGATCCTCGAGGTTCATCCAGGGCTGGTTGTGTTTCTGTGTCCAGGAATTCTGTCCTAGGGATGGGATGGACACAGATCCATGTGGTTCATACAGAGCTGGGTGTGTTCCTATATCCAGGAATTCTGCCCCATGGGCTCCATGAACACAGATTCACAAGGTTAATCCAGGGTGGGGTGTGTTTCTATCTCTCCCCAGGGATGGGATGAACACAGATCCATGAGGCTCATCCAGATCTGGTTGTGTTCCTGTGTCCCACCAGGGATGGCATGAACACAGATCCACGTGGTTCATCCAGACCTGGTTGTGTTCCTGTGTCCAGGATCAGGGATAGGATGAACACAGATCCACGTGGTTAATCCAGGGTTGGGTGTGTTTCTATCTCTCACCAGGGATAGGATGAACACAGATCCACGTGGTTCATTCAGGGCTGGGTGTGTTCCTGTGTCCTGGATTTCTGCCCCAGGGGCTCCATGAACACAGATTCACAAGGTTAATCCAGGGTGGGGTGTGTTTCTATCTCTCCCCAGGGATGGGATGAACACAGATCCATGAGGCTCATCCAGATCTGGTTGTGTTCCTGTGTCCCACCAGGGATGGCACGAACACAGATCCACGTGGTTCATCCAGATCTGGTTGTGTTCCTGTGTCCAGGATTATCAGTGATTTAGAGAGATGGGAAGACTGATTTAGGATTAGAATTTGATTTTATTGAGGTTTCTAAAATGCTTATATACTAATCTATAGGGTTAGTAATTTTTTGTTATAATCATGATGTTAAACATTGCAAAAACAAACTCATGCATTTTATAAAGATATTTTGTTTGCAGAGGGTGATTCAATCTCCTTCTTCCTGGCACTTGAGTTTTAATCCACTCAGATTGTAATTTTCAGAGTTCTGTTTGCATTTGCCAAGGCATCTTGGTGATTAGACTGGATATGTTAATTAAATCGGTAGTGCTCTCTGTCCTTTGTACACCTACACAGGATCACCAGGGATGGGATGAACACAGATCCATGAGGTTCATCCAGGGCTGGGTGTGTTCCTGTGCTCCCAGGGATGGTTTGTGTCCATGTGGATTTATCCCGCACAGTTCTCACGCTTGCTGAAGGATCTAATCCCTGCAGAGCTCCCTGTGTACGTGGGAGTGTTTGCACAAACACCAGTGAATTTTAAAACTCCAGCAGAAGTAATTGGATACATTTATTACTGTCAGTGCTTTCAGGGAGGGAGATTCCTGGCCACACCAATTTTTCCCTCTAAGAAACACAACAAAAAAGCCAAATAAATGAAAGGAAATGCAGCTGCTTTTATTCGTGGAAGGTGGAATCCAATCCTTGTTAGCCCTTGCTCCTTCACAGGGGCTGGAAGCTCTCTAATCACCCCAGCCCAGCCAGAGGAGTGTTGCTAACAAGCCCCAGACTGACAGCAGGATTTGGCAGGGCTGCTGCTCTGCCAGGCTCAAAGTCTTCAAACTTTAGGGGTCATTATCCCCTGACCCTGGGAAAAAACCTCCCCGCCATCCACAGGCACTGCTGCTTGGCCTTCGGTCCTAATTGCACAATTCCTCACATCTGGGGTGTGAGGAGCAGCTGGCAGGGCTGTGTGGGCTCTGCTGGTTCTCACATGTCTGTGCTGTTGCTTTTTCCAGAACAGGTTGTGTTGATGCCTGGGAAGGCTGAGCTGGAAACAGAGACTGGGTGGAATAAAAGGATAAAAAGGGATTTATTGAAAGGATCCAGCCTGGGCAGTGCAGGAACCCCTTGGGGCTGCACCCAAGGCAAACCCACAAATGGGCACAAAATGGCCACCGGTCATGAGGGGGAGGCCATTTTATAGGGCACTGTCACACTTTGATAGGTTTGGGTCCATCAGCACATTGGAGTTCATTGTCCAATTCCAGCTCCAGCTGATGAAGCTCCATCCTCCTTGTTCCCTCTCTTCCTTCACTGCTGTTTCCACTCTTGGGCCTCAAATTTGTGTTTGGTGCCCAGCTGGACAGGAATTGTTTTGTCTCCCTGCTCTGTGCAGAGAGCTCACCAACCCTTCATATGAAGCCCAGAACTCCACACTAAACCAGCACAGAATCTGGAAATAGAAAAGCTGAAACTCGAGGCATCAGTGTCCCAGGTGACTGTCAGCCCCTCACCAACCCCTGGGTGCCACTCGAAAAATTCCTCCCTGGTTTCCTCTGTTCTTCCCAGGCTGCCTCTGACCCCATTCCATCACCGCTCCTCTCTGTCCTTCCTGCTTCCCTGGCTCTGACTCGATTCCATCGCTGCTCCTCAGCTCCCAGAAGGTTTTCCTCAGCTCGTGGCAGTTTCCAGCCCAGCTCCTCTAAAGCCCCTTCCCTCTGAAAGCTCCTGAGCTCCTCGAGTGCCTGGGGGCGTTTTCCTTGTGCCCCTACAGCAGGAACGGAGTTGTTGAGGTGGGATTTAGGCTGTCCCAGCTCTGCCCTTCCCTCCCTGGCCCAGCTCTGAGGCAGGGCTGGAGCCCTGAGGTGTCCCCGAGGCTCAGCTCCGCGGGGCGGAAAGGACGGAGCCGCGTTTGTGCCGCTCCAGCTCCTGCTGCGCTTCCCGGAACGCTGAGCACGGAGCTGATCCCACAAAAACCCTCCTGGTCTCCGCTGTGACCTCCCCAGAGCCCTGCAGAGGCGCCTTTTGTGAGGTGCAGCTGCTGCGGGGGAGGTTTGCAGTCCCTCCTTGCTGACCCCACAATTCCTGCCCCACCTGGGCCTGGTGTTCTTTAAAATCCACTGCACTGTGCCTGGGAGCAGGGTGAGAAATGCAGCTGGAATTAACGGAAATTCCCAACTCCCCCTGCCAGGAATTGGCTTTCTGTGAGGATTCCCTTCTGCAGGACCTGCCAGGAAATGCGCAGAGTTTTCTCCAAAGATGCTCAAATGCAGCGTGAAATTCAGAATCATGGAATTCCAGATGGAGTTGGGGTGGAAGGAGCTGAAAGAGGGGTTGGAACCCCAGGCAGTCACCCCAGAGCAGCGGCTGCACCTTGGGGAGGGCTCCGAGCAGGTTCAGAGCTCTGGACAAACCCCTGTGGAAAATCACAGCCTAATCCAGCTGTTCTGCATTCCCTGGGGAAGATTCCCTGCTGTCCTGGTCTAGGCAAATGTGGGAATCAACCTCCAAAAGGGTTCCTCCAGAAAAAAGCAAATTCAAGTGGCCCCTCCCACAACTGGTTCAGGAGGAGATTTCCTCAGAGAGGAGTGGCAAAAAACTGTTTATTCAACAGGCAAAGCACTCCCAGCACAAAAATGAACAATATTAATCAAGAAAACTTCCTGTTGCTCTGAAGAGATGACAAATTTAGAAAAGTCTCTTTCGTGGGTGGTTCAGTCCCTCCAGAGCTGGAAATGCTGCGGCCCAGGCCAGGCCCCGATGGCCACAGGTGGGAACTCCCGGTGCTCTGCTGGGTTTTCAGTCCAGAGCAGGTTCAAAACAAGAAAAAGAACAAAGCCACAGTGCAGGGAACTTCTGTCTCAGCTGGCTAAAACTTAAAAGCAAAGGAGAGCTCTCTCCCCTGCAGACAGCCCAGTCCAGCAGAAGGATGCAGGGAGCGAGTGCAGTTCCTGATAACAAACTCCGCGTTTCTTCTCCCCCCTTCGCTCTCAGAGCCCGTCTGAAAGGTGCAGAACTCAGCAGCCAGCAGAAACAGAACAACTGGGGATAAAAACATCACAAAGTCACCCCAGGACACCTGGGCAATTCCATGTCCTGCCCCGGGGAGGTGGCTGCATGCTTCTCTGGGTCAGGCCTCAGCCTTCAAACCGCAGCCCTTAAAATCAATTCTTGGCCAGGTTATCAATAAAGAGCAGCTCGGTGACAGCAGTGGGGACAGGACACCCCGTGAGAGCTCCCTCCTGGGTAGGTGAGAGGAATGAGGGATTTGTCTTTACAAACCAGCTCTGGGTCTGCTGGTAAATTAAACCAGCACTGAGATAAAAAAACGTGGGAAAGATTCCACTGGTTGAGGAATGGAAATAAAGATATTGGTATTTACAAACTGCAGGGTGGCTGATGAATGAAATTGGATATTGAAGGATGAAAGAAACAATGGGGAAAAACCATCCATTCCATAAGAATTAAAAATTAAAAATTATAAATTAGAGGGGAATCTCAGGTATCAGGTGTTCTGGGAAGTCTGCACCTCTCAAGTACCTCAGCAATGGGGAAAGAGAGAGGGAAATTGGGATAAAAATGAGGCTGCATCTCCAAAATTTGAGAGACCCCAGGGAAATGCCCCATGGCCTCTGCCTTTATTCTAACAAAGTTCCAGGACTCCTCTGTCTCCTTTTTGCACACAAACCTCTGGTGCTTGTGGCTTCATTTTCCTGATAAGGGGAAGGAGGGAGAAACCATTTCCAAACATTTTAAGGAAAAGAGGAAGCAAATTAAGCAGAATAAAAGGTTCAGAACACCCCTGGCAGTTCTGCACCCACTCAGAGCAGAGCGAGCAGCTCACAAGTGCAGGAGCCACCCCAGGAAACATCTTGACTTCAGGAATCAGCTGGAATTACACAAGGATGGCACAAACAACCTCGGCAAAACGAGGTAGCAAAAGGGGATGGAAAAAAAAAAAAAAAAAAGACACAAATTCCAGCGCTTCAGAGCGTCTGATGCTATTTTGTCTTTTGATGTTTGTTTTCTGCACGGTGCCAGCAGTTTCTGTCAGCTCTGCTGCCAAGTCTATTATTCGGCCTGATTCCTGCTCTCCATATTTTTAGCAGCAGCGGATCTTTAATCACGGGGAAATTGTTCTCGGGGGCGGTTATTTTATTTCATTTTATTTCATTTTATTTCATTTTATTTCATTTTATTTCATTTTATTTCATTTTATTTTATTTTGTTTTCTGCCTGTCCAAAAGCAGAGCTGAGGGTCCGGTCCAAAGGCTCCGTGATGTCCCCAAGAGGACAAAGAGGGAGGGATGACACAAACTCGGAGGGCCTTGAGAAGAATATTTAATTTAGCTGGAATTTAACTCCCTGTCCTCTGCCCCGTGCACCTTTTTTCCATGGAATCATGAATCCAATCCATGCCCAGGCAGAGCAGAACCCCCTCCCACATCCAGAACGCTGGAAATTCAATGTTTTAGTAGAAATTTAGTGTTTTAGGAGGAAGTCACAGCCATGGACGAGACTTTGCAATGCTCCCATTGCTGTGTTTAAAGGCAGCGATGATTTCTGCGGGGTGGAGAATTCCTCCCCTCCCCCGAGGGATCAGATCCAGGCTGAGTTTTTCATCCTTTCCTTTCCGAGATCCAGCAGCCCAAGGGTCTCATCGGGGATTTAAGAACCTCAGCTAAGCGAGGAGGCGTCGACCTTGAATTTGTTCCCCCTGCGCGGTGAATCTCACCCGGAAAACGCCGATTTTGGAGCACAAAGCTCCCGCGAATTCCGTGAATTTCGCTGCTGCGTTGGCGTGTGTGTGATAAACGCATTTAACAACGCAGCCACGGGATCAGAGGCTTCAGAGAAGCTCAGAAAAATCCCCGATGATTATCTGGATCCACTCGGGAATGCGGAATTGATGGAAAAACTCGTCAGGAGCGCGGCTCCTCCGCCAGCCCATCTGCAGGGCTGCTATCGATCAGCGCCGCTGTGAAGGCAGCACCTGTTGGAATTCAAACCAACATTTTTCACTCTCGCACATCAAAGGCACAGCCAGGCCCAGCTGCAGAGAGAAATCCCCGCAAAAAGGAGATTTTTCTGCACAGTCAGGATGGGCAGAGAGCGCCCACGGGCAGGCCCTGTCTGGTGGGAACCAAGTTTTTAATTCCTGGTCATTTTTTTTTCTCTGAAAAAAAAGGCCACATTTTTTCTCCAGATGGAATTAAAGTTGCCTTAAATGGCTTTAAAGTTGCAGAGGGCAGGGATGGGCGGGATTTTGGGAAGGAATTCCTGACTGTGAGGGTGGTGGGATGGAATTCCCAGAGAATATTCCATCCCTGGAAGTGTCCCAGGACAAATTGGGGCAGCCTGGGGTGGTGGCAGCTCTCCCTGCCCATGGGATTGAGAGGAAGGAGGAATTTGTCTTTACAAAAAAGCTCTGGGTCTGCTGGTAAATAAAACCAGCACTGAGATAAAAGAAACCATGGGAAGGATTCCACTGGTTTAGGAATGGGAAAAAAAGATATTTGCCTTTCCAAGCTGCAGGGCTGCTGATAAATGAAATTGGATATTGAAAGATGAAAGAAACAACGGGGAGAAAACATCAATTCCATAAGAATTAAAAATTAAAAAATGGGTTCTACATTAGAGGGGAATCTCAGGTATCAGGTGTTCTGGGAAGTTTGCACCTCTCAAGTACCTCAGCAATGGGGAAAGAGAGAGGGAATTTGGTGTAAAAATGAGGCTGCATCTCCAAAATTTGGAGAAACTCCCGGGGAATGCCCCATGGCCTCTGCCTTTATTCAAACAAAGTGACTCCTCTGTCTCCTTTTTGAGCACAAACCTCTGGTGTTTGTGGCTTCATTTTCCTGACAGGATTTAGGGCAGATCCAGGTCCTGGAAGATCCCTGCCCTCTCTGAGCAGTGGATCCAGCTTCTCCGTGTAATGAAAAGGATAATTATTCCCTGTCCAGAACATTTCCATTACTTTATACATATATATATATATATACACCTAGCCTGTGGAAGTATTAAAGTTGATTAAACACAGATGCTGCTGGTGGAGAGCTCCTCCAGCCCCAGGTGAAGCGAGGAGCAGAGGGAGGAGAAATTTCATGGAATGTTCTGCAAATGAGGGAGAAAGGGCAGCTGAGAAAAAGCTGATCCTGACAGAACCGACTGAACCAGAGGGGGAAATGTTAATTTATAATAATTTACAATTCCGAATTATTTCCTGGGGTTTTCCTGCATGAGGAAATTTGCTAAGCGAGGTCTGAGGGGTGTGTATAGATATTTATATATAAATAACCATCCACGGAAAGCTGTGGCAGTCGGGCCTGAACGAGGAGGAAAGTTTGCAGGAGAGAAAGAAACTCAGTCCCCAAGGCTCTCCCAAGACTTTTATTTAACCAGCATGAAAACGAAGCCAAAGCAAAGCAATTTCCTCCCTGCCCGCTCTCAGAGCAGCCCCAAAGTGCCAAAAGTCCCCACAAATGAGGACCTGATGGATGCTGAAAGCATCAGAGGCGAGAGGGATGGAAATCGCCCTTTCTTTCACCGGGTAATTGCCTCCACTCCGCCTGGGGAGGAACCGTGCCTTTTCTAATTTGCAGCACTCTCAGCCTGAAATGCTCGGAAATGTCGGGGTTTTTTTTCCCTGTGTCACTTTTTTTTTTTTCCCCTCGCCGTTCTTGCTGAGGTGGGATTTTCTGAGCCCGTAAACAGGAGGGGTTTTATTGTGCTGGCAGCAGCACCTCCACAAAGGACAGAGAATCAGGGAATCAGGGAATCAGGGAATCAGGGAATCAGAGAATCAGGGATTCAGGGAATCAGAGAATCAGGGAATCAGGGAATCACGGAATCACGGAATCAGGGAATCAGGGAATCGGAATCAGGGAATCAGGGAATCAGGGAATCAGAGAATCAGGGAATCAGGGAATCAGTGAATCAGGGAATCAGGAAATCAGAGGATCAGAGAATCAGGGAATCAGGGAATCAGAGAATCAGGGAATCAGAGAATCAGGGAATCAGGGAATCAGAGAATCAGAGAATCAGGGAATCAGAGAATCAGGGAATCAGGGAATCAGAGAATCAGGGAATCAGGGAATCAGTGAATCAGGGAATCAGGAAATCAGAGGATCAGAGAATCAGGGAATCAGGGAATCACGGAATCACGGAATCAGGGAATCAGGGAATC